>MU695797.1:50229-68673 GCA_026770625.1 Nicotiana glauca
TTAGCATTATTTAATTTAATAATGTTAATGACTATAAAACTTATTGAAACATTTACAAGTTCTAAGTCCAGCCTTGAAATAATATCTTAAAAGGTAATTATGAATCTTTTTAAGAAATATTTATAAATTACATCATAATAAGTATATTTATATATTAAATATATCTAAAATTTCTATATATATAATGTCGGGTTGGTTTGGTTTCGGTTTGACTTTCTTTAGTTAAAACCAAACCAAACCAATTATGGTCGGGTTTTTTCTTCCAAATCAAACCAAACCATGGTCGGGTTTTTTTCTCGGTTTGACTCGGATTATCGGGTTGATACGATTTGTCGGTTTCCTTTGTACACCCCTAGTTGTCAACGACTAACTTACAGTTTTCGTGTTCAGTCGAAACATCTAAAATAAACCACACGGACTTATTTTTACCTGCTCGTTTTTAAAGTTTCACCATCATACAGAGAATTGATAACACCATCTCTTCCCATTGACTTAATTAAGCATATTTTAAGAATCGACATGGCTAACAAAATAGAGGAAGGGAAAATAAAAGATCAACAGCATATCTCAAGTTTGGGATTAAGGCGTAGTTATTGATTGATATTAAATCTACATTCTATATCCGAGATACTGAGACAGTAAGGCAATAACATAGTTGACAAATTGAAAAGGTGTTAAGTTTGGGATTAAGGCGTAGTTATTGATTGATATTAAATCTACATTCTATATCCGAGATACCGAGACAGTAAGGCAATAACATAGTTGACAAATTGAAAAGGTGTTAAGAGCTGTGCATGGATCGAATCAGATCGGATTTAGCACATTTCATATTCGAATTTCGGATTCCGGATTCTACAAATGCAATACGAATCCAATCCGAATTAACATTGAATCAAATATTTTGGATTTTGGATCGGGTTGCACGTATTATTAAGGCTATTGCTAATCTAATTGGCAAATATATCTGGCCAATTCCTGTGGTAGAATCCATTACATAAACAAAACACAATTTTCATAGCAAAATATAATTAACTGAAATTCCAAGTTCACCTTCCAACTTCTATGGCCATCCCACTCAATCGTGGCTCTCTTTCAAGTTCAGCAACATTGCATTTGACAAAAACGAGAGGATTAGAACTCTTATCTCTTAAGACAGCAACTAAATGATTAATTTCACACTTGCAAATTGCAATAAGGAAGAAAAAGGCTGAAACGGAAAAGATGCATTTCAATAGCAATAGATAATTAGATATGCCCTACTGGACCTAACCGAATGTGGAATATATAAATGTTCCTCTTAGCCACTGAAAAGATTAGCAAGGAGAACAAAGAGAGTCCCTTTAAACTAGTAAACAAAAAGAATGCTTTCCAGCAAGAAAATGGCAGGCATCGTTCCTGCATATTTCCATTGGGGGAGAACGAGAGAGCGAGAGAAAGGAGTCAGTCTTACCGTTGTCCGGAAGACAGAGAAGAGAGGCGGAGGGAACAGACAGAGCAAGAGAGCAGCAGTCTCTCTGAAGTGAACTCTGTTAAGCAGAGGCAGACTGAAAGTGAAAATGAAATAAAGACCTAACCCCTACAATTAAAGTTTGGTATTTATACATGCCCTTATCATTTCGGATTTCAGATCGGATTATATTTAAACCAATCCGAATCCGATCCGGATATCCAAAATTTTAATAAATATAATCCGATCCAAATATCCGAAATTGAACGAATCAGTTCGGATTTCGGATATCCGATCCAAATGCACAGCCCTATCAGTTAGGTCGAAAAGGAAACATAGCATATTACTAACCTCAGCTGTTTCGTTAACGGGCTCTACATCTATCAAACAAAATGAGAGAATGCTCCATACTACTGCTAAACAAGTATTCACATACTAGTCGAATATACACACACCCGATTTTCCTCTAATGTGTATATGTGACGGGGGTTTAATATTTGTTCTTGATTGCTCACTGATGAAAATGTTTTTTCCTGGGCTCATGAGGTGGTGAGTTATTACACCGCTTTATGAAGGAGTCGAGGGTCTTCTGTTTTGAAGGGCTGCTGTAGGATTGACTAGTAGAAACTTCCAAGGACTTCTCGTGGCCATCAAGCATCTGCATATGCATTTGTAACTTTATTAGCTAGGGTGCTAGTTTTGTACCTCAAGTATTCAATACAGAATTAAGTAGAAGACCTGTCCGAGATTTTCCAGCTTGCTCTGAACAACATCCCTGTACAAAAGTGATAAGAATAGCCATTACACCAGAACTTCTACCTTTAGCATGTTCACTCTCAAATAAATTAGAAAGCTCTATTAGTATTAAGGGAACATACCAAATAATGTCATCAACAGTGTCATTTGCCAGCAGATAACACACATTGACAGAGGACACCTAGAAAGGAAGCACATCCATTAAAGTTCTGACTCCTGAGTATATTGATTTCTTAGAGAATTAACGCTACTGTAGTATGCTAACTTAACATGCAGAGACACCCACAGTTTAGTCGTTATTTAAACCAAAATTACTGGAATACAGACAGGAAATAGCGAAATACTGCAAACGAATCAGTGTCTTCCAACTTATACTCCTTTTATATTCCTATTTTTGGTTGCATTAAGTGCTAATGAATCGTCGAGGTTCTCCCGGAAACAGCCTCTCTACCCTTCCGGGTTAGGGGTAAGGTCTACGTACACTCTACCCTCCCCAAACCCCACTAGTGGGATTTTACTGGGTATGTTGTTGTTGTAAGTGCTAATGAATCACAGCAGCTTGCTACAACGGCCAATTAGCCAAGCCATGTATACTAGCGGATTTGAAAATAATTCAGGAACGAAAAATATCTTCAAACAATTATCTAACATTATGTTGTTCACCTGACCAATTCTGTGAGCTCGATCCTCGGCTTGAATAAGGTCACCTGGTGTCCATGATAATTCTGCAAATATCACTGTGCTTGCTGCTGTTAATGTTAACCCGACACCCCCAGCTTTGATGGATAGCTATAATACAACAGTTATAACAATATTATTTCCCATTTTGCATAACCTCACTTTTGCACTTTATTTATAGATCAACCACGAAACCAGTCATATGGTCAAATAACACAGTTTCTTTGACTAATTATAATAGATCCATGACATTACCACTGCAGCCTTAATTGTTTCTTTTTCCTGGAAATCTGTTACCAATGCTTGTCGTAATGCTGATGGAGTACTGCCATCAATCCTAATACAACCAACCTTCTTCTTCTGCAAAACAACGGGGAACATTCAAATAGTCTACAATTCTCGAATTTCAACTAAAACATGCAAATCTTACAAGTAAATAGTTGTGTATCGACTCAATCATTGGTTGATGATGCGCAAATATCAGGAACTTGCAGTCTGCCTGCATGTTTGAAAAAACTACAGTTACTACACCAAAAAGAACAAGAAGAATATCGAAGCTTATATGAAGAAGCAAGAAGTTGCCATATTGGAAAAGACGTGCAACTGCTCTATAGACAAAACATAAATCATTGTGCCGGATAGAAGGACAGCCACTTTTTGCGTGACAAAACACTCTGGTGTAAAGAATGGAACTGATGCAAGAACCCTACTAGCATCACTTAATAACTTGAAACTCGCACTTGACTCAAAAATTAGTTTATATGAGAAGTTGTACATCAGACAAGTTTTAATTGACATGTATTGTCATTATTAGTAAGGTCTCAAACACCTAGACCTCAAGTTGCAACTTGGTTGTTTTGAGTAAACTCACATCGAGTTACAACTGCGCTTCCAATATCCTTATTTATCTGTAGGTTGTGTATCTGATACTGGAGTTTCCTTTCTTCTATCTAATGGAAAGGCAATATCTTTCTAATTTCCAAAGAAATTCAACGGCCAATATTTTCTGATTTTATCTTCCTTTTTTGCTCTTCAACATGAGAATAGTGCTTCCTTTTCCTTTTGCACTCTTCTCCCTTACAGATGGTATTGTCTTTTAATCCAACGTGATAAAAGAGGTAAAGAAAGAACATTCCAATAGAGCAGCTGGAGATGCCTTCAGTTTGTCTTCTGAATATCTAGGATGTAGAAGAAACCAAGGCCATACCTCAACCATGGTTCCTAGGTAATCCAAAACTGCTGGAATTTTTGCCTCAGCAGAGGCAGTGTAAATCTGCAGCCCAATAAGCAAAGTATAGGGTTTAGAACTTTGGTAAAAACAAAGTAGCCAAATCAAGTTTTTAGAAACAAAAAAATTCCAAAAAATGGCAGAGAGCAATGTAAGAAACCTAGAGCAAATTTGTAAGATTCCATTATTACGCACCAGCAATTAAAGAAATAGGGCGCCCAGAGAAGTCTAAAGCAGCCCCAGAAGTATGGGCAGCATGCAGGTAAAAGATGTCTGAGATTAGGCACTGTTAACATAAGGTGACATAGTAATTTAAGACTAATGGAAGATTTCCAGGTTTATTCCAGTATCTCTGTAAATAATAGTAACATTTACCTTCTCCAAATAAAAGCTTCATGCACATTAATCTACCCTATTGGGCCAACAGCAAATCAGCTCATATTGTATTAATCGGTGGGTATTCCAGTTGATCAAATAAAACTTAGCCAACATGAACAATGCAAATTATACGGAATTTTTTTTCAAACAACAATACTTTCTATGTGCCAGATACTATGAAGATCTTTGAGACTGCAGACAATTCTTAGGTGATTTTATCATTATTTTCTTGGATGGCCTGTTCTAGCATTACCTTTTAGTAGTTGTCAACTTTTTATAGGACGATTGTGCATGGATTTGACAACAAGGTCACAAAGACTCAACTCCTATTACTCTAGGAGACTGAGGAAGCTCATTATGCTTTCTACATCAATCACATCGCTCATTTTACACAAAAACACTTAGGTGTGTGCCCCAAGCAGCGCATCATGCCAGAACAGAATATTGTTGCCGTCCCCCAATTTGACTTGAGTTCTATCTGCAAATTTCTCTTATAAACTCCTAATTTATTTGTGGGCTACTTACCTCCAAAGAGGACAAGTTTTTCAATCGGCCTACACACAGGAGCACTATTCTGACAGCGGAAGTTTTCGGAGAAAAGGGATATTATTGCGAGTCAAGTGCTCAAGGCACAAGAGGCAAAGAGAAGCATATCATGCAGTTAAACCAGGATAAGATCAGTAAAATTTTCAAGAATCCTTGATATAGCACTCAACTCTCCAAACTGATTAAAATGAAATTAATAAGCAATCATGATCCAAATTTGCAGATGTACCTTAGTGATGAGGCTCTTCTCTGCAAACTTAAGAGATTTAGCCTCCTCCTCGGACTGAGCTGATTTATATTTCCCCTTAATGACCTCCAACTACAGGATGCAACATTCAATTAAGTAAAAATGCTTCCTCAAAGATCAAGGACTGTCAGGCATCATTATCAAAGAAAGTTCTTTACAATCTTTGAACCGGACTATCAAGCATCATATATTTCTCTAAATCCGTTTGTTCAAATTCAAATTAGAAAAAAGGAAGTTTCAAGAAATAATATTAAGTTTCCAGTAAGAAGTACCACAAGAGACGTTAAGGTATTCATAGCTGAAAAGTCAAAAGGAAGTTAACTGGAATAAATAAAGGTCATTGAATGCATAAACTTAGATAATAAAAAACAGAAAAAACAGCATTTCTGGTCCAAAGTCCCCTTCAAGTTATTGGGTGGGAAGGGGCCAATAAAGTATAATCACAAAGGTATACAAGAATACCTCACGAAATAAACTATTAACATGTCTCATCTCCTTCTCTCCCAAGTCTAGGAAAACCTGTAACGAAGTGAGAGAGAATGAGATGAAGTCATGTGGCCAGAACCATCAAAATGTAAGTCCAAAATTTATACCTGTTGCCTCCGCTTCTGAGGGAGCTCAGAAAGAACATCTTTTTTCAGTCGCCGAATCATCAGCGTTGCTTTCATTAGACTGTGCAGCTCTTCGTGATTACTTGCACCTTGATAAACTCCAAAGATGCCCTAGAATGTCAGCAAACCTGTTAGAGCACTTCTTTATTATTGTAAGATGTCAGAAAAGGCTTCTGATGCAGGGGAGTTTTGACTTACACCCTTGCAATAGCGGTTGCCATATTCATGCACATTCTTATATACATTAGGATACAAGGCCTCCAGCTGTCAAGCACACAGTTTTAGATCACAAACCCCCAATAAATAATTTTTTTCCCTTCTATTTGAAACTTGATAGTAGTTAAGAACTGTACACAGAGTACCAATAAAAAACTTTTTTATCGATATATTGTATACCTGTTTGAATAGTTCAATTGGCCTTGATAAAGCAGGAGTTCCACTGAGCAATATCACATACTGAGCTTTCTGCAGTAGTCAAAATGTAAGTTCATCAGAACCACTCCTTTCCATTTATAGATTTGATAAAAAATGTTGGAGCTAAGGTCCAATATATGGAACAACAAGCGTTTCCATGACCCTACCACCCAGTCAATTCTGTTCCACTTAATCCCTCTTTCATGCTCATCAACTTGGATGGGAGTATTCAACCAATTTTCCACCAAGTTTTCAAAGAGTCATTTGTTCAGAAGCCAACTGATACTTTTGTTTCTTTTCTTTCTTGTTCATTTCGATATGTTTCATACTGCAGAAAGATTTAGACAAAAGAAGATTTGAAATTTCATCTAAACTTTGTCAACTCGATAACCATGAGTTGAACATCTCTGTTGTGAACTGTATCTTGAAATATATATTGCATACAGTTCAGGGTGGAGCACTGGACTAATTGATGTGTGCCTCTTTTCCGTTTACTTTTTTTTTTAGATGGATCAAGGTTACTGTAAAAAAGTATCAAGAGATGCCCCCATGTATCGAGCAGAAGTAACTACAATGATATATATCCATAATCTTTTTTCTTTTTTTGGAAAAAAGTAACACATCCATTTCCATTGAGTAAGAACTCTATAGAACAAACCCACCCCTGAACACAGTGAGAATGCACACAGACCTTTTCCTTATAAAAGAAAGGAAGCAGACCTGTAATAAGGGAAGTGAAGCACCGGTTCTTTTTGCTTGGGCATTTTTCAAGAAGTGTGATTCATCTGCAATAACAACCTGAATAAACATATCATCACGGATAACAGTCATTAAGTAGCATGAAAATGCCAACCATTAGGGGAAATCCAAAACAAAGCACTTAATATAAACACAATAATCAAGAGGTTAGAGAAGTATCAACATCCAAAGACTGAAGATCTTAAGCCTCTATAACAAAGGGGTATCCAAGAAAATAAGAATGCAATAAAATCCAGATAACAAAAAAAGTCTTTTAACTTTTCAGTCATGTTATATCACTCACAATAATAGATAAACACATATACTGAGCCATGTCGAATACAACGTCAAGGTCCATCAAAAGATAAGTTACTAAGGATTCATATTGTTCAGGTATTAGAGAATTGAATTGCAGCAGATGTCAGATCCTGTAGATAATGTACTGGACTTGCCTTAAAAGTTGATGCCATAAGTAGATCTTGAAGCTTAGGGACTATGTCGTACGATACTATGTTGAACACACCATCAAGGTGAACGGACTTCTTAGTGTTTGAAGGCACTATTTTAAATCCTGCCTTATTTGAACCACCCCATTGAGATAAAACCACCTGTGTAAAAGAAAAATATTAATTATCTGGGAACTCGAAATGCAACTTGTTTGTAACATTACATTCCTCTCTAGTGGCACTTGCTCTTTAAGGTTCCATTGCACGTAAACATAGAAATGTTAATCAACTTACCTAGTAATTGAATAGCAATGAAAAGCTTCTCATAAGCTACCTCAAAGTAGGCAGTAACATAATTAGATTCTGCGATAATTTGAGGTGCAACATTAGAAAATTTTGAACCCGCGTTAAAAAGATGGCCCATTAGAAACTAGTCTTCTTACACTATAACATTGTGATAGACAAAGAAGATAGAGCACGACAAATATTTCTATTGTGGGGAACCATGATATTTGCAGTCCAATTTGTAGAACGAACTTAGAAGACTAGAAGGCACCTATGGCCTTACAGAAATTTGCCGAGACAAAAGATTGCTCTTAATACCAAATGAAGAAAGCATTGATGAAGTCTGCAGTCCAGATCACTGACTACTGATTCACAGAGGAGATTGAACTGAAAGTAGGTGTCAAAAAAAGGGGAGAGCGTGGCTATTGCTGGAAATGGAGAACCAAACACGGGGGCCTGACCCTGCGAGCCATTGTCTTCCACGTGGAAACCTTTGGCCACTGTTGTTGCCGCAGCGATAGAGATTCGTGAAATTTGGCCAGAGTAATTTGAAAGCTTTCTTTTATTTATTGTTGAGGGTATTTTATTCAGTACCCATTAACAGGAAACTGCAGTAGAAATATTTACAAAGTAATTTGAAAGTTGAACCAAAAAGCTATGGAGCAAGGTAGAAAAAGCAAAGCCAGTTCACAGAATAGTTTCTATGATGAAAGTTTAAGAAATGACGAACAATGTCGGATTTATTGATGAAGAGAACTAATTTGTGTATAACTTGATTTTAAGAAAAGTTTGAGAAATGAGGAACAATGTCGGATTTATTGATGAAGAGAACTAATTTGTGTATAACTTGGTTTTAAGAATACAAAGAAATACTCAAATTATTAGGCGGAAATACAACAAATTAAACCATATTAATTAGGTTAACCAACATTAATTTTTCAGATTGGCACCTCGGGCCCATCCTTGGCTTTCACCAATAACCTTTATGGTTTTTTTTCATTTTCTAGTAATTAAAGCTTGCCGACCCCAACTTGATTGGCACTGAGTTATAGTTGTTGTCTAGTAAATACAACTTCTCTTTAAGTGATTAACCAATTTAATCATATATGAAGAAAGTTAAATTTTAAGTACAAGCACAAGAAATACTAATTATCTAACATCTTTAATTATCCCAAAATCTAGTGTAATATATCAAATATCTATAACACCAGACTAAATTAACTTTATTATAATATTTACACCTTATTTCCTTGTGTAACGTCCAAAAATGTGAAACTTCTACTTGAAGTGAAATTGAGGATTTAAGAGCTTGGGTGAATTCTTTCATGTAAAAACAAGGAGTGAACAAAGCTAAATTTGAAGTATAACCAACTCCACAAAATGGATTGTAAAATACTAATGCAGCAACCGACACGATACTATACATATTTGTGAAATCATCATATTTAGATCTCAATATATCGAACAATGCTAAAACATCAAGAAACTCAACCCGTCTACACAAACATTAATTTCATTCAACTGTTCCAAATTTCACAGCGCAATCATCAGCAACTTACTTCTCTATAAAAGAAAAATAGGAAAAAAGTTATCGAACCATACAAGTATTTCCGATGATGGAATATTCAGCCACTGTTGAATCATCTGCATTAAGCACCAAAAACAGTGAGTGCAAGGCAAAACTCCTGATAACATACAAAAATTACCATGACTTACAGAAGCCCAGTGAAGCCGTAAGGAAGATGGAACAAGAACAAGAACTGGCCATGATTCGCGGATGCATGAAACCACAGCGATAGCCTGCAAATGTGAAAAGAAATAAAGCATGTATGATACATAGAGATAGGGCAACCAAAGATCCATGTCAAAGAAAATCCCGACCATAAAAAACTTGATTATAAGTATGTCACACATTTAGTCATATAATTATGCATATCAGTTACGGATTGAGGTGTGTAAAACACATGCTAACTGAAAATAAAAAACCATCTATGTCAAATATAGTTGAGAGAAACAAAAAATTATAACTTTTGACAAGGCATACTTAGATAACCAATTGGCGACCAACTGTCAACACTGACTCTCAATCAGCTTAAGTTAATAGTTTGAAGGCAATAAAAGATCTGACAAAGTGATTTTGGGTTGTAATGCAAGAACAAGGTCATACTAGACATTACACAACGGCAATAGATATTTTAAGACAGGGACAACATATTGAAACAGCGATAGATGGCGACGTTTTGGAGTCTCCTGGCAGAAGATATCTATAGGTAAGAGTAAGACCTAAGTAACCATAATTTTGTAAAGCTCTTATTATTTGCTATTTCCTTTTTTCTCAGATAGAAGTAGAAATATTACCAAGAACAATGTATTACAAGCAACAGGAGGAAGATGACACTTCAATTGCACTAGGAAAAAGTAAAAAGGTTCGTTTTCTACTTGGGCCTACAATGAGCTGAATTTCTCTAATGCTGAAAAGCCTTCCAATTTTTCTTCGCGATGTTATTTCATCGTGGCCCTATTTTAGGATTCTTGCGCCTACAATGTGCTGAAATTCACCAATACCAAATGCCTTTTAATTTTACTTCCAGATGAGGGTTTAAACGAGAAGCCAAGTGTTACTATTTAAAATTAAACAATCCACAGAATTATCTTATCGTGTATAAATAAGTACTAATAGAAGGAAGGAGCAAAATAACAACATAATCATAACCCAAAGACAGGAGAACTAAAGCGGAAATGCAAATATAAATAGCAGCAGAGGAGCAGCAGTAGAAGAAGAAGTACATGACTGTCGAAGCTTGCAGAGGAGCCACAATTGTTGACGAAAATTTGAGTAAATTCTCGTCCTATTCACTATTTTTTCTTTAAAAGAGAATTTTTGTCCACAGTTCAACACGCACATATTTGATGCCATGACATTGTGCTTTTGAGCCTGAACCTATGTTGCGCGGACTCTCCAAAACAACTGGCACCCGTGTCGGATCCTCCAAAAATACACTATTTTTGGAGGACCCGGCACGCATTTATCCATATTTCCGGGGAGTCCGAGCAACATAGCTTGAAACAGTCATTTCGCTAAAGCACACACGTGAATTTAACACAGCCTAACACGTGCGAGAACGGCTTACCATAGGTTGGCTCTGTTACTATGTAAAATGATATGAACATCCAAACCAATTTTTAAGGTAAGGTGGGGTCCATTAGAACCCTTAATATCATCCATGTTGGACAATTAATAACTCAACAAGCTATCAAGCTAGAACTTAGGGCCTAAAGTGAGACATCATAGGGAAAAAATACAATACCATAACCAGTAAAACGCTGTACCCTGAATGAATAACCATTAAATTTACTACTAACTTGATATTGCTGTTATATGTAAATATCAGCATGTAGCAAGTAAATGACTCTAAACCAACATTCAATTTGACATAGTTTTAGCCAAAACCTGAAGAGTCTTTCCAAGTCCCATCTCATCAGCCAATAGGATACGCCCTCCATGCTGTAATGCAAATCTGAACAGAAAAATGTTATACCTCCCTTTTTAGTCAAAGAACAGCGTGCCCTTCCTACAGATCAAATTGACTGATAAAGGAAAAGCTCAAAAACCTCAAAAGAATTGTATAACATACCTGACCCCTTCACGCTGAAAAGGCATCAGCTTTGATTCAATACTATTTGGAATGAATTCATAATGATCTGGTGAAAAGAGAAAAACTAAATATGCATACAAAGCTAGACGAACTGCTCTTGTATACAAAATGAATGTTTTATTGATATATAAAAGCAGGTGCTACATAGATGAGGATAAGATGTCCTATCAAAATCTAAGAAATAGACAGAAAATATGCTAGCATGACCCTTCTAATACGAATGGTATAAGAGCTACCAAAGGTGTTTATGAAGGACTAAGACTATTCGACTCGCATTCAGATTTTGGATTAGATATTCATATTCTTTCACACGGTACGAAAATGTGTGCTAAGCCATTCTGACACTCGTAAGTCTTGTTAAATTTCACCTGTAAACCCAGAAATCAGTTTATATGTGTGGAAAGGTGTTGAGTTACATAATTGTCCCAAATTAATTGGGTAAGATATCACAAAGGTGTATAAAGATCTTGACATACTCCACCCATTGCCTTAAGATTTTGGATTGGATGCTCAAATTCTTTCACAATACATACCATGCGAAATGATTGTCTAATAGGTATTGACGGCAATACATGGGCCTAAAATGACACAAGTACCAGCACAAAAGAATTCATTCAAGGTGGCGTTGAACCAGCTGTTCAACTTGTACATTGTCTAATACTTGAATTCACTATCTACTCTGCATAGTAATATCAAAGCAAGCACCTAATAGAAAATTGCAGTAAAAATCTAGCTCATTTCTGTTATTTCTTGATAATCTATTTCATGATAAGCATCGCCATGAAATTTCCACGGCAGTAGTCTAGAAGAGCAGCAGTGATAAATTTACCTCGAAGGTCAGGCATCGCAGAAGCAGCCGCAATGGCACGTTGTACCAGAGGATCTAGATTCTCCAACTTACATGTTAAAGATGAACCAACATTAGCTTAACTAAATGGAACCAGAGAAGAATCAAGATATTTAAGTACCGGATTCTATGAAACAAAACATATGCACAAGGTCCACCAAAGCTAACTCCTAATTTTTATTGCATTCTCATCAGAAGTTGGGAAAGTGATTTGAGGAGAGCAAAAGAATTTTCAACTCCTCACCTCCAGATTGGAGCCTGAAATTTCACGAAGAACTTTTTCTGCTATGGACAACGATGACAAAGGAAACATCCATAACCTGCAACATATATATAGAGGGACTCACTGCATTTGAATTTAGAATTCAACCCTGGCAAACATGATTTAAGATACTTGGCCAACTGACAAACTAACGGTTGATAACACAACAGAGCCATAAAACAAAAGTGTTGAATTGTGTAACCATCTTAGCTAAAAGCTTTAGCTGTTAGAGAGAGTACACTTTTATTTACATAATTAAATCTCCAACACGCCCCCTCACGTGTGGGCCTGATCTTTTTTCATGAGCACATGAAAATTCTTTTTGATTACAGCTGGCGGTGAGACTCGCACTCAAGACCTCTGCCTGCTCTAATAACATGTTGAATTGCATAACCATCTCAGCTAAGAGCTTAAGTGCTTAGAGAGGGTACACTTTTATTTACTTAATTATATCTCCAACAAAAAGAAAAAAAGTGAGTGCTAAGGATGGTGCTATTCAAGAGATGGGAGAATAGTTCTTCCCCGGGAAAAATAAACATTTTTCCATTTTCCCTTTCTTTTGGTAACACAGAATACAAGTATATTTGACATCCACACAATGGTTGTCTTCGGTCATGAGAGAAAAGGATACAATGAAATGTCATTTTGTTATCAGTTTTTCTACTTGGATGAAATCTAGTCGCAGAGAACAGGAGTGCTTTTTGTTACTTTTAGACTTTTAATTCCCATATCTCCTCTTTTTCGGGGTTTATTGGAAATGAGGATTGGTGTTGCCAACTACAATTAGCTTGGGACTGAGGTGGTGTTGTTGTGGGGAGGGGGGTACCGCGTAGCAGCCGTTTCGTTGCCTGCTTCGACTACATTTGAAAGGAAAAGGAAATGGGTGGAGGGCGGCATAATAAAGGAAAGGACAAGAATACCTCTCTTTAGCACTCCAACTGGCTTTAGGGATTTTACGGCAAGCTTCAACAAGTATCTGGTAGAAGATAAGATCCACATTGTTTCAAAAAAGCCAAAAAGGAAATCTTCAACAGAATGACATGATGCAAGTAGGCCAACAGCTACCTGGTCATATGAAAACTTTGCTGCAATATTTCCACTTGCATGAAGGAAAAATTTAACAGAGCGCTTTTCTTTTAGCTGTTTCACATGATTGTCATCATGAGGCCCAGAATTTCCAGCAGAGCTTGTTCCTTTGTTTTGTCAAGGGTGTTTAATGGACAGGCATACAGGAGTCAGGAGTCAGGAGTCAGGAGTCAGGAATATCTGAAAATCAGATATAACCACCTTAAGATGGGAGATGCAAACACTCACCAGAGACCTTATCTTCCCCTGATGAAGACTTTATTGTAGGTGCAGCAGATGACGCTTCTTCCTGCAACAGTAAAAAGGCAGTAACGGGAGTACCCAATAAGCTATTAATTCAGTTACAACTACTGCTACTCAGTTGCAAACAAGTTGAGTAGGCTATATGAATTCTCACTGATCATGTTTCCCTTTAAAATTCATCTCAGGCCATCATACAAAATAAAAATAAAAATGAAAAGTATTAGAAATTCACTAGATTTCCTACAGGCATAAGAATCTCTAATAGAGCTAAAAGACTCCTAGAAAGTATAGCACCTAACATAGATGTATCAAAATGATTAAAAAATATTCCCAACTAATTGGTATCAACTATATAAATATTTTTCTTCTATTGTGTCTTGTCTTGTTGTTGTTCTTACTTGTTGCCATTACTTTTTTTCATCCTTTTTCCAGCCGAGGGTTTATTGGAAACAATCTCTCTGCCCTTCCAGGGTAGGGGTAAGGTTGCATACATCTTACCCTCCCCAGACCACACTTGTGAGAAATCACTAGGTTTGTTGTTGTTGTATTGTGTCTTGTCTCTCGTTAAGTCTGCTGATTCTAATAAAATAGTTACTTATCGAAAAAGAAATACTAATAATTTAGTTGGCAAAATATACAAATAATGTCAAGAAAAATCACCAGAACACCAATGATATTGAGCAACCGTTTTAGCTATAGGCTCACCAGCGATGCACATATACAGTTACATAACATGGACAGCACAGCTAAATTCTCCAAAGATGCAAGAAAACACAGACTAAAACATGCAAATATCTGTAACCTAAGGAGTCAAACAGTCTATGTATTCAACCCAAAACCTTAGCGCCATAGCTGGAGTAGATCAATAACTCATTGCAGGTCTCATTCTTTTCGTTGGTCAAGCCAAGCCTGTACAAATATTTTGTTGAAAGGTGGTGGTGGTGTTATAACAACAATTATGCCCAAAATATTAAAACTATTGAAGACATAATTAAGTATGAAAGACAGGGAGAAACCCTGAGCAAACAATTTATTTACTTGGTTTAATTCTGAAAATGAAATCAACTCGAACCATATCACCAACAGTACAAATATATTTTACAGGGTGCAGATAATGTGCTTGAAGAAATGCCTAGCAGAAATTAAAATCAAACAACGGTGAAAAATCCCAAATGGGTATGATTAAAAACGAAGTAGAAATGAAACTGAATAGGAAAAACTGACTCTTTTATATGTAGCTGGAAAGGCAGAAGGGAGTGTAGATTGCAGAGAAGCGGCACTAGTAGAAGCAGTAGAAGAAGATGCGTTGCGCTCAGCTATTTGTTTTAGGGCATCTCTTTCGAGATTGTCCAATTCCTCTACACTCAATTCCCAATCATCCAAATCCATGGTTAGTTGGTGTCTCCTGTTGCTTGCTTGCTTTTACTCCAATTTTGAATTCAAGAATTGCTGCCGGGTCTTTTCAAATTTTGGGGTTTTGCACTAGAGATATTTGTTGCTTTTTGCAGAACAATTTGACAAATATGGTCCCTTACCTTTGGAATAGGTTTAAAATAGTCCCTTATATATTACAACTCTTGAACAGGTTTAGTCCTGTAAATTTGCCAAAAGAAATCACTTTTAGTCTCCATCAAGTATTTAATTTGGAGTGTATATGGTTCGGTTTGGGATAATTTTTCACTAAAAAGAAATCAAACCAATTAAGTCAATTTTTCAAATATTAAAAATCAAATCAATTAAATTTTATCGGTTTAGTTTTTTCATTTTTATCGAGGTTTTCTTTTATTTTAGTTTTTTTTCAGTTTTTCTTAAGATATGAAGCAAACAGTGCTAAGTGCATATTTTGGCCACTAAATTCTACGTAAAACTAACAAACCAATTACTCATTGAGAAATTTTATCTTTTATCAAAATATCTTAGTTATAATTGAATTCAATAGTGATGAAATAAATTATTGAACTTAACAAAACAAGGACTACCAATCATACTAGAATATAAAGACAATGAACTAGATTGTTGTAAAGGCATAAAATTGAAATACAAACCAAGAGTGTGCTTACCCTTAAAATTGGATAATAAACTTATAAATGGTTTTAAGGATATGTTATTTCACTTGGCACAAACTGATAAATATGAGAATTGATGTCAGAAATTAACAATAAATAGAGCAAACCAATATAATGAACAATTGTGGCCCTCGAGTTAAACCGCCCTCGAACCAACTGAGTGTGCTATTGAAAAGTATGTACTAAATAACAGAACTTACAAGAGAAAAAAATGTAATATATTGCCTTGTTATGCGTAAATGTATATTGATTACAAAATGATTATGACCCTCTTTATATAGTAGTGAAATCCTATTTATGGTATAATTCTAATTACAGAAGCAAATCCCATGATGGGCTGGATAATCGGTCCTGACTTGATACGTGACGAGATTTCTGCCACGACTCTTGCCCGATCACGGATATCTCGGCTTTCTGTTATTCGACTCAGTAGGCTTCTTCGATCTCACTCGATCTCTTTCTCGCTTCGGTCTTGATCACGGCTAGTCTCAATCTTGATGGCCATTGATCCACGAGTTTACCAATCCATCTCTATACCATGGTCTGATATAACCGAGGTTGAGTCTTGATCTGCCTTCCCGATTTAGTTTATCATACAAAATTAGGCAAGCCCAATTTAGACCGTATACAGATAGTCCCCTTATTTTTTGGAGTGTAAGGACAAGAAATGAATTGAGTCTTCGAACCTGCCCTCGGTTTACCATGACGTAAGCATTTGATGCAAGTGGCAGAGGTTACCGAAACGTCCCGTCGGTTCAGTTCCCCGTGCATTTAATGCACGTCAGTTTTTGTTCAGCCAGTACCAGTATTGAGTCGTCGTCTTCAACCTATAAATGCATCTTTCTTCATCTTTCAAACTTTACTTACAAATCTCTTTCACTCTAATCTTCAAAAAAATTGCCTTTGTGAGAGCTCTATATTTTCAGTCTCAGAATTTCCTTACATGTTTCGTCATAAAACACCAACTGTGCTTCCCCTGTTTCATCCTTCTCTACTCATAAGAATGACTAAATCTTCAAAAAACATTTCGCACAAGGAATCCGCCTCTTTATCAAAGTCCGCCAGGGCCGCAGCAGCAATGGAACATCACCTCGAGGACTTCGTTCCGATGAAGTGTGACACTACTGCTGATTTCAAAGTGGAGAATACATCCTCAACACCGGGTCCATGTGAACTGATATCGAGGTACATATGTACGATTATAGAAGGTCTCCTCGAGAAGGCGAAAGAGGAGTGCAACTGGGTAGGCAAGGATGTAGTAGTTTCTAGCCCCGAGGAATCCATCACAACTCACGTGGAGGGGCATCTGAGTGTCTATACCTATACCTTCACAATAGGTCCCTTAGACACTATCATCGTTGCCTTTTGCAAGAGGTATGATGTCACTGGAGGTCAAATCCATCCATCATTCTTGAGGATCGTGATCCTCCTTCGATTTTTTGCAAGGAAGATCGAAAGGCATCATTTTACCCTCGATCACCTCATGCACCTCTACATTCCCCGACTTTATCATGGAGGCATGATCAAGCTTTACCTCTAAGCCACCAAACCCCCGTTCTCGATCATGTACGAGACCCGAGACCGAGGTCGGATGGGCTGATTTGTCCGAATAAAGACTTCAGACCTAATCTCTACCGAAGACATGTTGTTCCCTGAACAATGGAACATGAAGCGTAAGTATTGTTTTGCCTTTGAATATCTAATTTTTGTCGTTTTACTTCTTGTCTTCCCCTTATCTAAGTTTTTTGCATTGCAGTTGTGGTCGTTGTGCCGCAAGTGATCCCCAAATTGAGGGAATGGGTCGAGGGATTAGTGTCACAAAAATCTTACTCTGAGAGTGTTTGGATGGAGTTATCTAAGGGTCAATGGGAGGCCTGTAATCATAGTAATCTTCTTTCCTTATAACGGTTTTCATTCGGGCTATGTTATTGTACTTATTTATTTTTTCCTTTTTTTAGGCCTCGAGAAAGATGTACCAATGAGGCCCCCCTCTGCTACAAAAAAGGAACTTCTTTCATCATCTTCCCCGAAGCAGGGCAAAGAGAAAGAAAAAAAAGGCTCCGAGTTCCCTAGGCCCAAAAAAAAAGGACGGTTAGGAGGCCCCGTAAGCCTAAGGGGAATGTCATTCATGTAACTCTGGAGTCCGTATAACAGCTAAAGGACGAGACTGAAGACGAAGATGAAGAAGAAGAAAACTTTGGGCTGATGACTCGTGTGCGAGCTGGCACCAAGATTCAAGGAATCACTGGACCTGCGAGAGACGAAACTACTTTGCCCCGATCTGATGAGTCCGAGCCAGAAAAAACTAAAGATGCCTCACCTCGAGGTAGGAGAGCTACTGAAGATGCGATCGATGTTGATGCAGAAACCAGGCTCGAGGCTCCCTAAAACAAAGACAATGTCTCGAAAGACCCATTTGGGCAATAGATATCGGGGGCTCCCCCCTGTTCCCTCCAGTTTCTGAATCGATGATATGTGATGCTCAAACTATAAAGATTTGTCACGGGGGG
>MU695797.1:83483-130051 GCA_026770625.1 Nicotiana glauca
CACCATATTCATGTTGGCCGGTGTTTGTTACTCCATATAATCTTCCGCCAGAGTTGTGCATGACAAGTCCATATTTGTTCCTAACTTGTATTGTTCCAGGTCCACGCAATCCGAAAAGTTTGATTGATGTATACTTGCAGCCTTTGGCTGATGAGTTACAATTATTATGGCATCAAGGTGTGAAAACATATGATATATCAACCAAACAAAACTTCAGATTGCATGCTGCTTTGATGTGGACTATAAATGATTCCCATGTCCACCAGTTCAAGGGTAGCAGTTCCAGGTACTTAATTTTAGTTCCCTCCCAACTTGTTCTTAAGAAGGATACTATCTTACCTTTAGTTATAAAGTACCAGGAGTGGTTTTGCTAACGTTCTTTTCCTTTAGCCAACAACATAAGTTGTTTATGTTCTGATAGTATGCAAGCATGAATGCGGTGTCTTTGCTGGAAATCTTCTCAAAGTTGTATTGATTTAATAGCTAATGCATTGCAGCTTTATTATATTACTGACTCTATGCATGAATTCAAACTTCTCTTTAACTACATGCAATTTTATAGGCAGTAATCATACCACATATAGCCTATAGGATAGACTTTTCGTGATATTCCCTTTTTAAGTATCAAGTATTTACTAGAATGTTTGTTTGTTTCTTTCTCCTTCACCAGTAGTCCAATACTAGCATTATTGGAGAGCATTTTCACATTCTGTGTAAGTTATCTTATTTGTTATTTTAATTGTCAGTGCCACCTTCAAACTTCAAATGTTTGCACCTTTTGGCTTCCACCAGTACTAGAATTTATGTATTGCCTTATCACAAGTGGCTTTGCCTGTTCTGTTTATTATTTAGGGGATAGTCAATCTTGAATAGCTTTGTGGTAACACTGTCTTTATTCTTGTTTTCTATTTGTGCATACTTAAATTATTTCTTTTGTACTAGAGAATCCATTCCACTCAGTACCGACCAAGTCTTTATTTGGACCTTGCTTTCAGTTTAGTGGCTAACCATAAAACCATAACATGAATGTCAAGAAAGATATCATACTGCTACTATAATAAAAACCAAAGCTCCCCACTCAAATATGCAAGATACGTCTTAGTTCTATCTTTCACAATTTCCCTTAGTAGCATAACCAGTTTCTAGTAGATTCGTCGCTTCATCCTATTATATGTGGAGAGAATAATGGTCTTTCTCATTGGAAATACAGAATGAGAAAGCTATATATAAAACTTTCGGTTTTTCGGTTTAACCGAAAACTGAAACACCAAAACTGCAAATCGCATTGAAAAACTGAAATTTAATAATCTAAATATTGTGCACCGACCAAATAACCGATTAAACCGAAACCGAAAAATCAAAATTCACGGTTCGGCCGATTTTTTCGGTTCGGTCGGTATTATGCCCACCCTTACCACAGATACAACGAAACCTGAAGTCCCCTACATCAATGATCTCCCAAGAATATCAGTGAAGTTGTGACAATATGAATTTTCTCCTATTTAGTTTTTTCTGTATGCAATAATATGTGGCTACTCATCATTGAGATGTAATAATTTTATATTTTATTATGATTATATTACAGATATGGCATCTAAGGGGAAGGAAAACATAAAACCTAAGAAGAAAAAATAATCTATTCCAACTTCCTTAACTATGACAAATATGAGTCATCCTCTTCCTTATCCTCCTCAGTCGACTTCATTGACATCTACCATATTCACTATCCCACCTCCATCTAATAATTCAGTTCAGTATTATTCTATGCCTGCTAAAAGAAGTCAAAGTAACACCTTTTTTAACTTTGTACCCACATCTTCTATATCATTATCTTCACCGGGCTTTCATGGTAGTCAACATGGTGGCTCGCCAGCTATTGCACCCTCGGTCTTTTATGGTAGTCAGCATACTGACTCACCAGCTGCTGCACCCCTGTGCTTTCATGGTAGTCAGCATACTGGCTCACCAGCTGCTGCACCCCCGAGCTTTCATAGTAGTCAGCATACTGGCTCACCAGCTGCTGCACCCCCGAGCTTTCATGGTAGTCAGCATGATGGTGCGTCTTTTGTTGCTCCATCATCTTCCAGTCCATCATCATCATCCATTCCCAGCATATCTAGGTTGGATATTGGAGGTTCTCGCCCAGCTACATCTAGTGCTGCTTCTGCACCATCTCGTAGACGCAGGCAGAATCTTGGAGGGGATGTACAATTTGATAGTTATAATCGATTGACAATCGTCCCCCACAAGAATGGATAAGAAGGTTCTTATACAAATTTTTATGTTTTGAATGTACATTTAGATATGTTAACATTAAAGAGTATTTATTTACAATTAAAAGATGTTTATTAATTATATATATGTTAACTTTAATGCATATTTTTGCCATCTTTTCAAGGTACACGTATGGTTACAAATTCTATGAAGCCATTTTATCATGAGCCGTGGACTTCTTGAAAAAAGATACCGTACAATATCAGAGAGCAAATGTGGAATCAATTTAGGGTAAAAATTAATTATATTTATTTAATAATTATCGTCTTCATCTAATGTTACTTTTTTATATTGCAGACATTGTGTACATGGCATCCTCAGTATCAAAATACAATAAATATTATTTTCGAGAAGAAAGCTGGTATAAGGATTAAAGATACTATGTGTGCTGCTCGGAATGCCGGTCAAATGCCGGAATGGTTAAGAGAAGATGTTTGGGATAAACTTCTTGAGAAATGGAATACTCCAGAATGGAAGGCAAAAAGTGAACAAGCAAAGGCAAATCGTGCCTCTAAAAAAGGTGGCTCGTTGCACACAGGAAGTTCGATTACTTTTGAGGCCCATAAACTAAGAATGGTAATTATTTATGATTTTTTTTTTAGTTTTACATATAGAATTTTACGTTTGTAAAGTCTAACTCATACTTTTTCTTATGAAGGAAAAGGAAAGAGGGCGAGATATGACTTACACTGAGGTCTTCGAGGAGTTGCATAAGAAAAAAAAAATGGTACAAGAGAACACTGGGTGGAGACGCATGCGTCAGACACATATGTAAAATTCTAACTTCATAATTATTTATAGTTTATTAATATTAGTTTGTTTACTTAATAGTTATGTTTTTCATTTCAGAAAGATTATCATAAAAGGTTGGAAGAATGGCAACAAACTCAGCCTCCTTCAACTCAACCAACACCTGATGATATGGCTGTATTGTGGACAGAGGCAGCGGGTGGAGCAAACAAAGGCAGAGTCTACGGACTAGGAGTATATCGACCTACAGGTCATCCAAACCCACTCTTAGAAAATTCTTCTCCTCAAAATCAAGAACAGATGGAAGATTTAAAAAAGGAAATTCGTGGATTGAAGCAACAATTGGACTCCCAAAACGGAATGTTTGTTTAGATGCAGAAATTCATGCGTAAACGTGGGCATGATTTATCTGATGATGAGGATGAACAAACTGAATCTGATATGTAGTAGTTTAGTTGTGATGGTTTGGTTGATTGGTAAACTTGATTGTGAGAGACAACTTTATGTATTGCTTTTAAACTTGAACATGGGCTGCTATTTGGATGTTTGTATGCCCAAAATTGTTAGGTTTAAATGTTGGTATTGTTGGTTTAATGGTTGACATTGTTGGTTTAGAAATTGTTAATGTATTGTTAATTTAGATAGTGTTACTGTATTGTTGGTTCGTTTTATTGTATTAATATATCCTTGGTTTAGATTGTTGGTTGGTACTTTTTTGTTTGTGATTGTTTGACAGGTGGTGTAGCTCGAAATTCCGCCTAGTTTAGTACAAAATTCCGACTGAAACGGTCGGAAAACTCCCCAGATTTAACAATAAATTATCATATTTTCGACTGATTCGGTCGGAAATTTATTTTAAATTTTTTTAATATTCAGAAGCTTTCGACGGATTTCGTCAAAAATTAAATAAAATTTAATTTTTAATTAATAGTTTCCGACTGCTTCGGTCGGAAATTTCAAAAAAAAAAATAATTTTCAACATTTTTCGACGGATTCCGTCGGAAAATAAATAAAATTTAATTATAAATTATGTAATTTTCTTGTACTATTACGACTGATTCAGTCGGTAAATTCCGACCACTTTAGTCGGAAAACTGAATTATTTGGAGTTATTTGGTAGTCTGACCATTTCGAAATTTGCGACCACTTTACTCGGAAATCACCGACGGATTCAGTCGAAAATTGTTTTCCGACCATCGTTTTTCCGACCGACCAAATTCGGTCGGAAAGTAGTCGGAAATACGTGATTTCCAACCGCATTCCGATCGTTTTGGCCGTCGAAAATCTGCCATTTTCTAGTATTGCGTTTGGACATTGATTGGAGTTGAAAAAAGAAGAGAGAACGTGAAATAATATTGATGTTCCTAAGATAGTATTTGGAAGTTAACTCTAATCTCCCTCCGAAAATAAATTAATATAAGTTGATATAAAGATTGAGTGTAATTAAATATATTGTCATTCACGCGTCGGCAAGACGCTAGTAAATAATCGCCATGCTTCAATTAATTAGCCTCTTAGAACAGCCATGTTCCTTGCTACGTACCGACGCCAATCGCCATGCTTCATTTGTCCCATCTCTAATTAAGAACAGGCCTAATTAACATTTTTCTACTCATATGTTTGTATGAGCAAATATGAGAATTAGAGAAAATATTAGGTAACTAATTCCTAATTTGCTCTAAAGATAAATAGTATTTGAATAAAATGCCTTTTAATATACCGAAAAGGAATACAGAGAGTGGATGACGACTCCAACTACCTTGAGATAGAAACCTAGTAATTTAATTTCAATATTTTGGGAGGTTGTAATTGACAAAAAAGATCCAAAATAACCTAAAAGTTTACTTAAGTACAAACAGGTAGAATTGGCGTTGTTTAATCGTCCATTTACAAATTCTTTTTATTATTCTAATAGTTTTTTTTTAATATAATTGTGGTTTGGGCTAGCTTGAGCGCATCTTGATCAATTTCGTGAAGTATCTTGCTATCTCCCACCAGCACTAGCAGTAGCGAAGTTAAGAAATTCCTCAAGGGTATTCAAACTTGAAAAAAATAAAAAAAAAATCTCGACAAAGAGTGTTAAGTATAAGTTATATACCTCTAAACATCATATTTTACCTATATACGCAAATTAAATTTTCGACGAATGATGATAAATTGACCATCATTTAAGACATGTAGCCTCGCCTCTAAGCACAAAAGGGCAACCTGATGCACTAAGTTCCCGCTATGAGCGAGGGTCGGGGAAGGACCGGATCACAAGAATCTGTTGTACGCAGTCTTACCTGCATTTCTTAAGAGATTGTTTCTACGACTCGAACCCGTGACTTACTGCAACAGCCCCTGAGCACAAGTATCAGATAACTCTGTCCATTAAATACACAAATAAAAAGAAATCAACCTTTTTTTTATTCAAACTTGAGACCTTATGATTCTCGACCTATTTCATTTATCAATATGATTTCCTTTTTATTAAAGTTTGAGTAATAGAAGACAAGAAAGGTAAAACAAGTTTTCATAAAGCACGAATGACAAAAGGAAATACTCATAACAAGGATTATATCTCTTTTAATTTCTTAGGTTTTATTATGTCTTGTTTAGAGGCATGCAAAAGAAGGTTATAGTATAAGGGAACAACATTGTTTATCCTTAAATCGGATAATAATTAAATTTATACGCAGTTTTAAGGATGCGTGGATTGATTCAACATAAATAATCAAGGATATTAGACGAACGAGTGAAAGACAAAATAAACGATCAAACAAGTTGTAATGTTATGGCCTAGCCCGAACCTAGGTTGAACATTAACTCTGCCCTCTATTGGACCCTTGGTTCGAGCCTAGCTGTGAGTGAGGAACAGAACGATTAAATAAGAACTTTTTCAGTAGCTAGAAAGCAGAAAATGAATTTGTATTACTTTGACTTACGTGTACCAATGTGTGTCACAAAAGAAAAACTTCGCCTTTATATAGTAGGAGAGTTTCATCTCTAGTACAAGTCTAAAAAAGGTAAAAATCTTCCTTTCTTGTTAATTACTTATCTGTAACCAACATCGAGTGAGATCTAAACTTGATATCCGGTTAGATACGAATATCACGACCCTCTATCAATTGTGTGAAACAGTTTACCGTGTTCCCCGAGGTCATAGAACTTGTTCTAGGTCCGAGGAGCATCGCTTTATCATGCCCGATGATGAACACATTATTCATCTTTCATGTGTCTCGATATGAAGGGCTTCCAGCCACGATTTCAGTCTCATGCGTCCATTCCCTTCTTCCATTTTCTTCCCCGGGAAATCGGGGTATGTATTATCCCCGATTTTATCCATATACAGATAGCCCTCTCGTTTTTCGGAGAGTAGGTTTGCCGAAACGATGGAAAACTATAGATGAACCCCGGTTCCTTCCTTCGTACGTTACAACTGAGATGACAGGTAAATCGAAACATCCCATCAGTCGCATTGTTCTAACTTTGAACACGTGTCAGTCACCCATTGGATACCTTTGGATGCGAAACATCACGCATTGATTGTTTTTCCCCTATAAAAGCTTCAATATTTTTCACTTCTTCCACTTTCCGATTCCAGATTTTACCCTCAAACTCTCTAACAGCTTTTAACTTCTCCAGATATTCATACATTGTTATTTGATCCTTCATATCTTCATCTTCAATCCTCTTACATTTTATTCGAACCTCTAACCCAGACGTTCATACCTTCATATTTTTCTTCAAACCTCATATTCTTCTTCAGACCTTCATATATCCTAGATTACAATGGCAATAACCTCCAAGTCAATGCCTCAGCATGCTGCTCCTTCATCTTCCTACCCGGCCACAAATGCCGAGGTGGCCGTTCTCGAAGTGGTTCAGGAGCCCCTCATGAAGAGCTTCATACCCAGGGCCTGGTCTATCGAGAATGACTTCAATGTCGAGAATGCCTCTAGACAACAAGACCGGGGCGAGATATCATGGAGATATATATGCTACGTCACTGAAGAAACCCTACCCATAGTTCGAGTAGACTGTAAATGGGAGGGTAAGGACGTGGTCGTCGCCCAATGACGATATTACTACTCACGTGAATGAGTATTTGAGTATTTACACTTACCCCTTTACGCTCGCCCCGTGGACCCCATAGTCATTGCTTTATGCAAAAGGTATGAGGTGTGACTTGGGCAGATCCACCCATTCTTTTGGAGGATCATGATCCTCTTATGCCATTTCGTGAACAATACTGAAGTCCCTCGGCTCACCCCCGACCATCTACTCCACCTATACGGTCCCCGAATCTTCCGAGGGGGAATAATCAAGCTCGTTTGCCGAGCAAGCAAGGCTCCTTTCTCGAGCATTGAAGAGGACTAACACCGAGGCTAGCAGGGGAGGTTCGTTTGGATGAAATTTGAAGACCTGATCCCTCCCGAGTTTTTGTCGCTCGCTGAAGAGTGGAAGACATCCCGTAAGTATTATATTTATTGAGTATTCATTTCTTTTTATTCCCTCTCTCATTTCCTATGTTTGTTGTCGTGCAGCGGCTATCCAAGTTCCTAGTGAAGTTCCCTGGTTCAAGGAGTGGATCGAGGGGATCTGCAGCAGATATCGTACTCCGAGCACACATGGCGCAAGATCTCATGAGGCTCTTTCTTGAGTAATCATTTCCCTATTTTTAGCTAGCTCAGTGCTAACTCTTTCTCCTCTCTCACAGGTTTGCCTAATACGACCGAGCTCAGGCTGTTGGATGAGGACGGGGATCTGTCCTCGCTCGCCGAACCCTCCATTTTAGGGCAACCCGGGGCTGCCACGAATGAGGATAAGAAGAAGAAAAGAAAGTCCTCGTGTTCCAAGGACGCCGAAGCAAAGAATAAGAAAGAGACCATCTAGGTCCAAAAATCCAAAAAAAATTCTAAGTCCAGGGTACCGGACCCTAATTCTTTTTATCGAGTCATGGACGAGCCCAAAGATAATGACCTTTTTGTTGCTCGCGGGTCAACCCTTAATGGGGGGAGCAGGCGACGACCGAGAAAGAGGACCATGAGGTCGATACCCCCTCTAACTTGGGAACCAGAGGGAGAGACGGAGGTTGCGACCCAGCAGGAAGCCGCTCTTATCCCGAATGAGGCACTCAGTGTTATAAACATCATAGAGACACCCTCATATACCAAGTGCTCGAAGATGCCCAAGCGGAAAAAAGTCAAGCAAGGTGGCGATGGGCCTAGATTAATCCTTTAACAGATTCTTCAATGGCATGGATATGGCCGCACTGGAGGATTCTTCTGAACTTGACCACTTGGAGGTCCCGAAGAAGGATACCCTATCTGGAGCGGGCGGTCCGAGTTCGAGCCCAAAACTAGTAAAGCAATTCCCTACTCCGAGCGTGGACCCCGAACGTTAGAGAAAGGCCGTTCTTACAATCCCGAAGGATGCCCGGGTCCTGTCTGCTCTGGTGGGCATAGCCAGCTACCTCCGATGTATGGTGAACTAGGAGGACCAGGTAAAGATGAAAGAGGTGGGCACGTCAAACCTCTTTAACGAGGTGCAACAGACGCTGAACCGGGTAAGGCGTAAGCCCTTTGTACCCATTTGTGAATCTCACTTTGGTTTTTGATGTCCTCTACTTACTTTATTGTTTTTCAGGCTTCAGTGCTTTACCATAAAAGCTTCCTCTGATACCGCTTAGACATTATCCAGCCCGAGTTTGATATTTACATGCTAAAAATATAAAAAATCTTGGGGAGGGTAAAAAATCACATGTCTACAGCAGGTACGAAAGAAGGACATGTATAGGGCTCTTTGTGAGTAGCAAGACGAGAACCTCAAAGACCTTCTAATTCTCCAAGCCGAGCTGGAAAAATCTCAGAAAAAGGCCTTGACCCTGAAGCGGGAACACGCCGACCTGGTTGAGAAGGTAAAGAACTTTGAGGCTAAAAATGAATAACTAGTCGTGGTTAGTAACAACACAACGTTGCAAGTCCAAGAGAAGATAGACCTGATCGACTAGCTTCGGACTGAGATGGATAAGGTCAAGGCCACGATCGAAGTGTGGAAGGGAAAGATGGACATGCTGGCTTCGGAGAAGGAAGCTGCAAAATTGGAGTTGGCATCGATCAAGAACTAAATCTAGTTGGCGAAAAACAAAGCCGTTAAGTGGTCTCAGCCAAATGATGATCTCCGAGCACAGCTGAGCTCGGCCGTTACGGAAGGTGATGCTCTCGGACAAGAATATACCACAATGAGGTCCATATTGGATGCAACCTGATAGAAATTAAGCGTCCACCAAATTGTATAGAGACCCGGGTTCTCTATCAGTTCCCATTGTAAGCAACACATTATAAAACCAAACAGTATAGGGAATCATGTTCTCTATTTGTTCCCATAGTAAATGGGCAGCAAATAAAGAACACAGAGGAATTTTACGTGGAAAACTCCCAGCTCAACGAGATTAAAAACTACGACCTACCCTTGTAGGATTTCAACTTCACTACTGAGCAATCTTTAGATTACAACCTATTGTAACCTAGAAATCAACCTCTTGATCCATCACTAACTTGTAACTACACTATTACAAGCCACTTTGTAATAACCCTATTATAAAGACTTATTCACTCACTAACTTGTAACAACACTATTACTAGCCACTTTGTAATAACTCTATTACAAAGACTTCACAACTCGACTAACTCTAGCCAAGACACAAACTCAAGGGTTTATGATTTACAAAGGGTTTCCTATACAATGCTTCTAACTAAGATATTTGTAGGAGTTACAAATGAAGAACAAATAACAAAGACTCAACAAACCTAAGGACTTAAGATATCTTCAATCTTTGGATTTGGTCCTTGAGGTTGTAGCAGCTTTGTTCTTGAGAGAAGTTGTGGCGAGCACTTGAGAGAATACTTTCTTTTGATTTTGCAAGTGTTTTAGAGATGAAATTCCTTTCCTCGTGTTGATAATATGTGTGTGTAATGTCATCAAGGATGATGCAATAAAATGCCCTTTAGTTTGGACCTAGCAAGCTACAATTGTGATGTTGTACTGCTGCCAGATGGTATAACACATCAACTTTTACAGCTTTAGAGTTAACTGTACAACAATGAGGGAAACTAATCCCTATCTGGTCCCTCTATTGTTTCCTTATCTGTTTTCATTGAGAATTGAACCAGACATCTGACTAGTTATTCTAAATGCAAGGGAGCTTAATTGTATCAGCCTTATCTTGTTCTCTCATGAAGTAAGTTGTTTTACCTTCCTTGATTGTATTTATACATGTGTGACATCACTTACAATGATTTAATACAGGTAGGTAAAAAGCCTTCCACATAAAGTTGACTGTTGCACTGCTATTCCTGTACACTAGAGTGTGCAGGCAATAACTTTCCAGGTGGAGAGTTGACTTCATACAGTCTCCTCAGGAACTGGAAGAGACATGTTCCCTTAGTTGTTCCTTCCACTCTGAAGATTTGAGTTATATCCCACGCTGGATCCAAACCTGGAACTTTGTGATCTTAAGGTCTTGTAAATGTGTAACAGGTTCCTTATCTGGTTTTGGATGGTAAGTTTGTTAGATCATCAAAACATAAAGTAAAGTACTTATGCCCAAAGTACTTGTAACTTATCAATTTCCCCCCTTTTGATGATGACAAACTTAGAATTGATATTCCCTCTGAGAACCGGATCTCCACATTGTTCCCCTACAAATCAGCCATATCCCCCCTAAGAACCAAACTTAAGGAACTGATCACAACTAGTTTGTCAAGACTGTTTGACAGATCATCAAAACTCAAAATACCATAACTTATCAATTTCCCCCTTTTTGATGATTGACAAACCCAAAATTAATATTCCAATTGAGAATCAGATTCCTTACATCTACTGATCACACCTGGTCCGTACCTAGTTCCTTGAGAACGTTTGTTATCATCAAAACATGACATAGCACAACTTAGATCAATTTTCCCCTTTTTGATGATGACAAACCCAAAATTAATATTCCCCTTGAGAACTAGATTCCTCACATGTTTCCCTGTGGATCAGACCTCTAATCAATTTATTATCAGCAATGTACCCCCTGCGAAATAGAGCTATCTTTCATGCACAACACAACATATCAATTCAATTCTATTCCTCCCCCATTTGACACCTATATAACTTCTCCCTTTTGGCATCATTGAAAAAAATAATAGAAGAAGCACAACCAAAAAGAAGTTCAGCAACATTAACTCATGCCACTTGGGCAACACATCATAAACAATAACAAGAACAACAAGTGAATGTAATTGCACACAATAGAATGATTGCCCATAGTAGAGTAATTATAATGAAAGCACAATAGTTTTAACAATACATAATATGAAAATTTAAACAACTAAAGTACCAATGTCATAGGGATCAAAAGAATATAAGAATTCAATGGAATTTGAAAGGAGTGAAAGACATGGATCACTGGGCAGGAAGAAAAGTAATGGTCTAAGGCCTTGATGAGCTTCTCCATTCGTCCATTCACTCTCATTTGATCAATGATCATCTGCTCTCTCAGTTCCTCCACCTGTTTCCTCAATCTTTCATTCTCACCCTTCAACTTAGCATTCTATTCTGCCAAGTAAACGTTGGGACTTGGAGGAACAAAGAGGTGATTCTATTTTTGGAACCCAACAATGTGAAGAAGTTCCTCTATTTTTCAGCAATATTAGAGTCAACACTCTGCCTTACAACACTTTTTGATACTTCAGAGTGTTCTACCTCTCCAAACCTAATGAATCAATCTTTTTCTTCTGTAAGGAACTAGGTTCCTCACTTACACTACCCTTTCTATCGCTGAGCAGCCATGTCTCCCTCTTCTTTTTCTCAATCTGTTTAACCTTATCATCTGCTGCATCTTTCTCAACCAACTTTCTTTTCTGCATTTTTTTTAAATTCTTTCTCACAAGTAAAGATTTCACTTCCACAATCACATCAGCAGGTCACACCATTTCATCATCAATCAGCCTACTTTTCATCAATCATTTTTACTGGATCGAAAGTTTGTTTAAACACTTAAATAAGAAAAATCATCATTAAAATTGACTTCCTGAGAAGGACTTGAGGGATTAGATCCCTCATTCAGTTCTCACATTTACCAATTTCTCCATCCTTCAAGACTTCCATAAATTCAGCAACAATTTTAACCTCACGCTCTAGAATATTATATCTACCCTGTTCTCTTTCAGTTAAACTTCCATCAAAATCTACCAAAGACTTCTTGGGGTTTTGATTCAGGTGGATTTAGGATTTTGGAAGCTTTCAGAGTTGAGTTCACTTTTGGTATATTTGGAGAGAAAGATTCTTTTGAGACAAGGTTGATATTAGTTTTGAAGAAAAAAATCGGTTTTGGTTGGGTGTAAGATAGATGAGTGGTTTTTTTGGGGGCAACGGGTCAGTTCAGAAGAGCTTTAACATTTTGGACTTCAAAAATTAGGAGAGAGGCAGGAGAAAGGCGGGAATAAATTAATGACATGACACTTCAGTAGCTTAAAGAGGCATATAAGTATTGAAGAGACCACTAGCGTGAGTCGCAGGAACCAGGTTCCATGACAGTTTTTGAGAATCTGAGCAAAGACTTCTAGAAGTGCAATGTCACTCTTACTTGTTTTTGTCCTGAAATTGCTATATGTATATGCCCGTAACAATATATATTTGAGTTAGATGTCACCGAAAAACACTTTTTAGCATTGTACCTTTCCTTCATAGCATAGCCAATCATCGAGGGACCAAGTCTCGTTGTGCCTTTTGGATATTCTGTTGTATCATCTACATTACTATGCTTGACTTGACACATCAAATCAGTCTTTCCACTTGCAATATCTATAGCTTCACCAGGATCATTTGTGAATTCTCCATCTTTATCTTTTTTGTTATGTGACCCTTTGCCACAACTGTTGAGAACAAAGCATTTTGCATCCAAAGACTCTCGGGTAAGTCGGCTTGAGTTTTCTCCCATTGAGTAGTTCATAGAGAGACTTCTCGAGAAGGGACCTAACCATGCACTTGTTAATCAAGTAGCAGGAACTTGTTCAACAAATAAAAATTCACATGCCTCAGTCATCTACGCCATAACTCAGCATCATCATCAATGACACTTAGGCATGTTAGATCACCATCATTAAGTGAATCAAGGTCTGCAACATAGATGTTCTTGAACCTTTTGGCTATCAACATCACTTCACTAGTTTTGAGATTTGTGACAATGTAATATTTGGACAAGAACTTCATTTCATTTTTCCTTATCACAGATTTGAGACACACTCAACAAGCTATAGTTCAAGCCATTCACACGGTACACATTTTCAATTTGCATGGGTGAGTATCTTGCCAATTTTGCCAACACAAAGTGTATAGCCCTTCTTGCCATTTCAAAAAAACATACTCCCACCTTGGAAGTCCTAGAGTGAGAGAAAATCATCCGTTCTTCCAGCCATATGCTTAGAGCAGCCACTATCTATGTATCATTTTTTGACTGCTACCTCTCACTCCAGCCTACACATGAAATCACTGATTAGACTTAGGAACCCAAGCCAGCTTGGGTCCCTTAAAAAGATAGAATGGGCGGATCAAACTTCTTTTTGCCTATACATGCAACATATATTTTCCTTTCAGAGGACTAAGTTCCTTAACAATATGCTTCTTTTCAACAAAAACTTTATTTTCTGTAGAGACTGGATTTTAACTTTGCAAGAGTCCTTATAATGACCGGTTTGACCATAGTGAGTGCACAACCTATTATCAGCCACAATTACATACTTGATATGGGGATTATAGGAGATTTTAGCCTTTTGGAACCCGATTTCTTGCTTGTTTCCACCATTATTCATGTACATAGACGTTATTACATTAGAGGACCGGGTCCATTTAAGTGACTTATCAAGATCATTTTTAACCTTTTTAAATCCTCCTGAAGTTGTCTATTCCTTTCAAGCTCAACTATAAGACTTGTTTTAACTTTCTTAAGCTCACTCTCAAGCTCAAGTTGAGCCTCACTAACCACTTCTTTACCCTTAGTGTTGTCCATCCATTTTTTTGTTTGTTTTTTCAACAAGTTATGTTATCTAGTTACTTCTTCCACTTGTTCCTTTAAGTCTACAATGGAAACTACTATTTCATCCATCTCTTGTTCTATGTCACCAATTTCTTCTATTAAGAAAACTTACCTCATCTCCCTTCTTGTCCTCGTCATCATTAGATTTAGCCATGAGTGCAAAGATTGACTCATATTCATTGTCAACAACCATCATAGTTGCATCTCCTTGGTCATCCTCGCCTTCAGATTCACCGGAGAAATATCCCAGTCAACCAAAGCTTGCTTCACCATGTTGTCAACAACATCTCTTCTTTTGAATTTCCTGTTAGGGACCGGGTTCCTCTTAGCTGCCTTATCAGTGTTGGTGTTGTAATAATCCTACTTACGAAGAGGGCAATCTTTAATAAAGTGTCCAAGTTTTCCACACTTATGACGACAATAACTTCATTTGAAATTCTTGCTGGAACTTCCTTTCTTTGGGGATCCCACCATTTTTACGAACCATCTTTTGAAATCTTTCAGTGAGATACGTCATTTCAAATTCGTCACTACTTAAGTTCGTGAGGCTAGCTTTGAGAACCAGGTTCCTCTCCTTATTGGTCTCTCTTCTTTTGAGATCCTTCTTTCTCTTCATCTCATATGTTTTGAGATTTCCAATAAGCTCGTCAATAGTCAGATTCTACAGGTCTTTGGCGTCAGTGATAGCATTAACCTTGCTCTCCTAGGAACCTGGTAGAACACTGAGTATCTTCCGGGCCAGCTTGTTAGTTGGAATGATTTGACCAGGTGAATGAAGCTCATTGATTATGGAGGTAAAATGGGTATGCATCTCTTGAATGAACTCATTTTCTTCCATTTTAAAGAGTTCATACTCAGTTGTAAGCATATATATTTTGGACTGCTTTACCTGAGTAGTTCCCTCGTGAGTCGTTTGAAGACCTTCTCAGATTTCCTTGGCAGATTCACATGCCGAGATACGATTATACTCGTGTGGTCCAATACCACACACAAGAATATTCTTAGCCTTGAAGTTCTTCTCAATAGATTTTCGGTCAACACCATTGTATTCTTTTCTTATTTTTGGAAAAGTCCTTATTCCCTCTCCAACATCCTTCATAGGGACAAAGGGGCCATCACAAATCACATCCCAAAGCTCGGAGTCTTCAGCCATTATGAAGTCATGCATTCTTGTTTTCCACCAACTATAGTATTGACCGGTGAATCTCGATGGTCTGTACGTTGATTGTCCTTCTTCGAAGTTTGGTGGAGTAGCCATGTAGATCCTTTCTAGGTGTTAACCTTTTAGAAAGAACCTATTCTGATACCAATTGATAGAAACTAAGTGTCCACCAAACTGTATAGAGACCCGGGTTCTCTATCAGTTCCCACTATAAGCAACAGACTGTAAAACCAAATAGAATAGAGAATCAGATTCTCTATTTGTTCCCACAGTAAATTGGCAGCGAATAAAGAACATAGAGGAATTTTACGTGGAAAACTCCCAGCTCAACAAGATTAAAAACCACGACCTACCCTTGTACGATTTCAACTTCACTACCAAGAAATCTTTATATTACAACCTATTGTAACCTAGGAATTAACCTCTTAATCGCTCACTAACTTGTGACTACACTATGACAAGCCACTTTGTAATAACTTTCACACCTCCTTTTTACCTACACCCCCGGAAGGGGTATAAGGGAGTTTTTTTCCAATTTAAGTGACAATAGAAATATGATTATTTAATTTAAAGATTCAGAGTCTCCACTTGGGATATTTATGGTGTTCCAAGTCACCGGTTCAAATCCTGAATTGAGGAAAATATTGACTCTGTATTACAGTCCGCGAACACATAAATCCGGGTAAGAAATTCTGTTAACCCGGGAGAAGGTGTTAGGCATTCCCGGGTTCCGTGGTTTTAGCACGGTCGCTCTACTGTTATAACTGGCATAATATCTGATTTTAGACCATTTTGAACCTTTGTGCAAATTTTAACTTTTAACCGCTTTTATTTGATTAATTAAAGAAATATTGCAACGTCATTTAAAATATGTTTCGAACCACATCACATAAATGCATCCGTAGTCCATAACACATTTTATCTAACATTGAGATTCAGATTTGGGTCACATAAATGCGCACCCGAGTTTAGGAAAGTAATTTTTAATAGCGCGCCTAAAGCAACTACGCGCTTTCAACTTTGCGAAGGCCATGGAAAATTCAACTAAATGGCACGCCTCGATTTCTAAGAATTCAAGTATTAATTAGGCGAGGACCATGCATTTTGGGATTTTATTTGGCATGACACGCCTCACATTCACCAATAAATTATCCCAATTATCCAAGTTTTCTATATTAATCTACAAAAATAGTGAAATTGTGAACTAGCACAAGTATAACAAGTGAATCAATGCGTTCATGGCTACTATGTATAGTTGGAATTGTAAGCTAAGATTTTAGGTAGACAACGAGAATGAAGTGGTGCTTCATTTTAAGTTTGAAGCCCAATTGAAGCCATCCTTTTATTATGCACATATATCATGATATTTAACCTAAATACTATGACACTACCGCATACTAAAAAAGGAATAGCTAAAACAATTCATTTCACTGCTACTAATCAACATCTTACTATTGAAATCAGATTCAATAATGCTAATGAACTACATGAACAAAGCAAGATTGATCATGAAACTAACAAAGATATTAGGATAAAATTAAAGCAGGACACAAATAGCACCTCACCCAACTAAAACATGAATGGCCTACCTTACCAAATCTTATCAGAAAATAATCCACCAAGTAATAACACTCTAACCAAATTCACAAATTGATTTTATAAGGCAAGGATGAAATTATGGTACTAATCTTATCAAAGCTCCAGTAGTATGAATATTTACAATAAGAACATAAGGAAACGCAACAGAGAGAAAAGAACCTCGATTCTGACTGTATCGACAACAAAACGAACCAACATGAAGTCCTTCAAACCAAGGACCAAAGACTCAAGCAGCCAATCGAAAACCTCGATCGGAAACTTTGCACCTCCAACGACTCTTTCTATTTAGGCCAGAATAATCGACTTCAAAACGAAAACAAGCAATTTAACCGAGCAAAACAACATTCCAAATTTGAATCGAACATGACGAACCAAAAATCACAATCTTTGTTTTGTGTGTACTTTTCTCGTCTATGACAGCAAGGAAGACGGGTGAGGGAGCGATGGCTGCTGGCTAATTTTTGTGTTAGAGAAGAGGACGGGGAGTTGTCGTTTGGTTGTAGCAGAACGATGGGGAAGAGTCCCTATTTTTGCGGCGCCTGATTTTCTACAGAGTGTATCGTCTCTCTTCTCTCTCTTAGATATTAGGCGTTATTTTAAGTGTATTAGGCATCTAGGTTTTAGAGTAAGGTTCTTTTTTTTGTGTGTTTCTTTTCATTAATTTTCGTTGATGGCTCCTTAGGGGTCTTGTGTGTATATATATAGATATAGGTTATTTTTTTGTAGGGTTTTTAGGTTAAAGGATTTGTGCCTAGGAATTATGTGCTTGGTAATTATGGGCTTGGTAATTATGAGTTAGGTCCGCAATTATGCCTAAAAATGGGTTGCTCGAGTCCAAATGTTATTCTTCCTCCGTGAACGAGCCTAAAAATACGATTTCATTTATTAATTAAACCTACTTAAGTAAAATAACTATTAAAATAAGACTGAACGTTAAAATAAAACTATTTTTGGTATTTTTTCAAGATTAAAAATGACTACAAAATATTAATAAAACTATTTTTTGTAATTTTCGTTTTCTTGTAATAAAATAAATTAAAAGAATAAAATGAGTTGAAATAGCTATATTAGGCCTAAATTAAATATTTACGTGCTAAAATATAAAAAATCTTGGGGAGGGTCAAAAAGTACATGTCTACAGTTGCCCCTCTTTGACTGGAAACACGAAGAGTTTTCAGACAAAGAACGACTAGACAGGTTTTTTTTACCCGACCCTTATTTGGAGAGACTAAAACTAAGAGAAAAAGGGAATGTGACCGAGCCCTGGTATCTGAGTTGCCTACATATCCTTATCTATAAAGGTTTAGAAGTGAGTGAGATGAAGGAGTATGCCGAGGTAGAGAGCCAGTCGAGGTGCCGTTCTGCCGAGGTTCCAGTCCGCGGTCCTGATATTATATCAAAAAATCAAAACATGAAAAAGACTATCTAAGCCTATCAACTACGAGTTACAAAATTCCTATTTATAAATCTTCTGAAGCTTTGATCTTGAGTCTTGAATGGTTCTTCATGCGGACTTTGGATTTGAACCTTGACACTTGCTAGTTGCAGGTGCTAGCTCATTCTTCTTCAGTTTTTTGGATCAAAACCGGACATGTAATGCTTGTGACCTCAACCATGTCTTGAGAAGCCAATATCTTTTATCAACTTCTGCATTTGGATTGACTTCTTGCCTTTCTCTCTCTTTATTTTCTCTCATTTTCTTTATTATGACTAACTTATGTTGATCACCTAAGACCGTTGACTCGCATTCTTGCCGCGAGATTCTTTTGTTGCTAACTTAAATTGTTTTCCCTTTGTTTTCCAAGTTGGTGCTTGATTGTTGAACTTGAACCGTCTTCCTTTGAACATTGCTTTACCTTGAAACTTGAACCGTCTTCCCTTGTTCTCCAGGTGGGCGCCTGATTTCCGAAACTTTTCTGTGTTCTCTTGTTTTCCATGTGGGTCCCTACAATCAAAACAAACAAAACAAACAAAATTTTCTACCCCAGTTTGCACTAGGAATATTTGTGACTTTGTTATCAAAATTGTAATCCACTTATACTATTGATGCAATGATGAGAGTAAACTAAAGACTAGACTAGGATGTGCATCTTCTAAGAGTAAAACTAAGAAACTTTGATTAGCAAATGCGTCTGCTAAAATAAAACCTGAATGAACCAAACTGGGAAGTGCGTCTCCTAGGGGTGAATTTAAATGACCAAGACTAGGAAGTGCGTCTCCTAGGGGCGAAAACTTCAGTGACTAAAACTAGGAAATGCGTCTCCTATGAATGAACTCTCAATTTAGGAAGTGTGTCTCCTATGGGTAAAACTTCAATAACTCAAACTAGGAAGTGCGTCTCCTATGAATGAAATATCAATTTAGGAAGTGCGTCTTCTATGGGTGAAAATCAACTTAAGAAGTACGTCTCCTAGGGGTGAAACTTCAATGACTCAAACTAGGAAGTGCGTCTCCTATGAATGAACTATCAATTTAGGAAGTGCGTCTCCTACAGGTTTAACTTCAATGACTCAAACTAGGAAGTGCGTCTCCTATGAATGAACTATCATTTTAGGAAGTGCGTCTCCTATGAATGAACTATCAATTTAGGAAGTGCGTCTCCTACAGGTGTAACTTCAATGACTCAAACTAGGAAGTGTGTCTCCTATGAATGAACTATCAATTTAGAAAGTGTGTCTCCTACATGTGTAGGAAGCGTGTCTCCTATGGGTGAAACTTCAATGACTCAAACTAGGAAGTGCGTCTCCTATGAATGAACTATCAACTTAGGAAATGCGTCTCCTACAGGTGTAACTTCAATGTCTCAAACTAGAAAGTGCGTCTCCTATGAATGAATTATCAATTTAGGAAGTGCGTCTCCTACAGGTGTAAATCAACTTAGGAAGTGCGTCTCCTATGGGTAAAATCTCAATGATTCAAATTAGGAAGTGCGTCTCCGATGGGTAAAATCTCAATTTAGGAAGTGCGTCTCCTACCACAAAATATAACTTGAAAAACTTAGACTAGGAAGTGCGTCTCCTAGGGGTAATGTGTGATCTTCTCAATAGCCTCTACGTATGCAGAATTTGGGCATTACACCTGAAAATTTCTAGCTTCCAAGCTTTGATATGAACATAGCTTTTGTCCCTGCTTCAGACAAAGAAAACTTGTGAGTTTAAACCTGGTGGTTGGTCTGTGGCCTTGAATTTGCGGCGATTTCTCCTCCACTTGCCATTATACTTTGGTTTCACCTTAAAAGACATTGCTTGCTTATTGACTAACCAATTTCTCCATCACCCTTATCACAGAAAATACCTCTTCTCTGTTTAGACCCAATACCCTCTATTTGTTGCATTGCTCATGAACTAACATTTACCAATCCTTTATGTTTCACATGAATCCCAAAGCACGTCAATTGCCACCCACTCAGTGCGCATGTTGTTCTTTTCTTGACTTAAACCATTGGCCCTGACCTTGAGGTCTATTGCTCCATCGCTAGCCATGATAACTTCGATTTCTTCTTGGAAGATCTTGCTTGTAACTGGTTTACCACCCTTTTGTCAATCTTATCACAGAAAATACCTTTGATCCGTTCACCCTAGCCTTCCTTATGTTGCATTGTCCATGAATTGATATATACCAAGCCTTTGTATTTCACAGGAATCCCAAAGCATGTTGATTATTACCAGCTCAGTTCGCTTGTTGTTATTTCCGGACTTATGACGCTTTGATGTGCTAACCAGATCCCGTTTTGTGCAATTGGAAAGTTGGTGGCAAATTTTGAAGTCATTTCTCACTTATTCTGACCAAACAGGCTCAGGAAGAGGAAGTAAACAAGACAAAAGGAACAGAGTAGAGGACAATGGAAAGAGGTGATTCCTAACAAGAAAACTACAAAGTAGAAACCTATCGGATGTGGATACTAACTCTAATGACCATGACATGCACCTGCGGCCTATTCTGTTAAACAAACCTGATGTTCAGCTCTTGTCGTACCTTTGCCATGAAACTGGGCTTCAATGATCCGCTTATCCAATCTGATTCACAATCCTTATTCGACTTGTAGTGCCCGAAGGGTTTTCACCATCAAGCCTCTCTCATTTTGGTCTTTCTCTCAACTCATTGTCGCCTTATGGTGCACGTGAAGGTTTTCACTAATAAGACTCTCTCATTTTTTATTTCTCTCAGCTTTTATCGCCTTTCGGTACCCGTGAGGGTTTTCATCGATAAGACTCTCATTTTTTCTTTTTTCCTGTTTGAACCAGAGTGTTGTCCCTTATATGAATCACCTCTACTTGCTCGACTTGGCATTTCTCGAAGACTGATCGGAAGCTCTTACTTTGGACCATAATGTGGGCTTTTGGATAGGGATAGAAAGACAGGGTATCAAAAGGCTCAAAAACAATTCAGATGGGTTCAAAATTACAACTTTCGGAATAAGATTTCTTACAACAACCACAACTTCTGCCCCAGTTTCTTTTCTTGGGGACTTTTGGATCTTTACTTTGATGAGACCGAACAGTGAGGTTGCCTACGTATCCTTAAAAGGAATCAGGTCGAATGTTGTTCACGTCATAGGAATTACTTTGTTTGTTGTGATCTTTCTCCTCTTTTCCTCTTTTTGTTGTTTTCTTCTCTTTTTCTCTTTTCATTCTTTTCTTTCTTTTTCCATTCTTTTCTTTCTATTTTTCTCTTTTCTTTCTCTTTTGCTCATTTTCCTTCTCTTTTTCTCTTTTGCCTTTACTTATCTTTTGCGCTTACATTTCTGAACCTTGCTACTGATTCCAAAAGAGGTGTATGAAAGAAAATAAATAAGTCTCGAAGGGTAACAAAGGATAAAGTATTTAGATAGCAGAACAAAATACCTCCGTCATTCCAATCTTCAAAACATGCCAAGTACAAATAACACAATTAAACAAACCACAGAAAACATTCCTAACATCTTTTGATTGTACCAAACTTGATAACCATATCCACACATTCGCCTTCTACATCTGTTGAATACAAAACACCATTGGATAACACTCTCACTTTCCTTACCACGAACGGCCCTTGTCAAATTGGGCAAACTTGCGTTTAGATTTTATCCGATACGGCATGATGCATTTCAATAGGGTTTGTTTACGTTCTATCTGCCCCAATTTCACACAATTCGGGCTCGAAGTATTCTCAAAATGCCTTTACTTATTTCCCTTAAATGTCACTATCATCTTTAAAATTATTTCATTGCATGACTAAACTGACTTTTTAAGACCAGGCTGAGAATTACGCGTGCATGTTATGTTAGTAGAGTCGACAGGAAAAGGACTATAAAAGGAAAGAAAAATAACAAAAATGACTAGAAATAACATAAAACATAAAATTGCATTAGGCAGATGGTGAAAGGGTTCGAACAACAAAACAAGCAAACTGAATTGGGGTTACAACCATGGAACAAACCTAGACAACACTAAACGAGCTACTACGACTAAATAAAGTAGGCATAATAAAATGATAGAAGGATTTGAGCCACAAGACAATATCCGGATTACAACCCTAAAATAACTCGGACAACAGAAATGACAACAAAATAAACCACCAAGACTCCTTCCCAGCTAGCCAAGAGAAGGAGCGTCTTTCTAATTACCAAGCTCGACATCTTAGCCACTGAATTCCGCATCAATATTGCCAAGACCATTACCAACTTCAATATTATCAACTTTAGTCAACACGTTCCCAAGAGGATTCGCATGCTCCCTGTCACTGTCATTGATCACAATTACGCCTTCTTGAATCATTATTTCTATTTCCCTTTTCAAAGAGCGACAATCTTCAATGCTATATCCTTGGACATTAGAGTGGTACATGCACAATACAGCAGGATCGAAGCCTTTTTCATATGGGTTTGGAGTATAGCCGAGGAGCGGCTCAATCAGGCTAGAATGCTTTAAAGTTTCAAAAAAGCTTGTGTAGGACTCCCCAATAGGCGTGAAACTATTTCTTTGCCTTTGTTCCCCTACCTGCCCCTGTTTTCTTGGGTTGTTGGGTGCTCGAAAGTGTTATGAAGTCAAGAATGCATTATGCGATGCTGGCACTCACCATAGGGAGCGACCTGGTGGTTGGACAGATGACCAGACATTGTTCGGAGGATAATACTGAGGTGGATTATGTGGAGCTCGTGGATAGGTTTGGGATTGGAGTTGAGACCGGGTATATTGGTGAGGTGGACCCTTTGGTCCATGTCGTGACTCTAAAACAACCATGGCAATATTATCGTGTTCCTTCTAACCCAGTAAGCTTCATGTGTCGTTCTGAATTGCTTGTGTTGTGGCTTTTAAAGCAGAATGACTCATGATCTTGCTAGACTTCAGCCCATCTTCTACCATTTATCCCATTTTTACCACATCATTAAAAGGCCTACCCACAACCATGATCAAATGCCCAAAGTAAGTTGGTTCTTGAGCTTGAAGAAAGTAGTCGACCATCTCTTTTTCTTCCATCGGAGGATTGGCTCTGGCAGCCTGCTCTCTCCATCTGAGCCCGTATTCCCTAAAACTTTCCTTAGTCTTCCTTTCCATATTGGTGAGGGAACTACAATCCGGGATGATTTCTACATTATACTGAAAGTGCCTGGCAAAGGCCTGAGCTATATCATCCCACGTGTACCACCTTTTAGCATCTTGGCGGGTGTACCACTCCAGGACTGCCCCACTCAGATTCTGACTGAAATACGCCATCAATAATTTGTCTTTCCCACCGGCGCCTCTCATCTTACTGCAGTAACCTCTAAAATGAGCTACGGGATCTCCGTGCCCGTCATATAAATCAAACTTTGGCATCTTAAACCCAACAGGCAGTTGGACGTCAGGAAACAAGTACAAGTCTTTGTAAGCCACGCTCATCTGGCACTATATCCCTTGCATATTTCTTAAAGACTGCTCTAAGATTTTCACCTTCCTGGATATCTCATCTTGCTCCACTGTCTTACCAGGCTTTTTAGTTTCACGAGGAGCCTCAAAATGAGGAGCGTGAGAGTATGGATCCGAGACTTTGAAAGTTGGTTCTAGAGCATAATGTTGGGCATTAGGGACTTTGAACACAATCTCGTTAGATGATCGAGGAAAAATAGCTGGTAGAGGAGCTGCAAGAGCATGTGTGGCCAAATGAGCGGGATATGAGGTGGTTTTGGCGGGTAGAGTGTGAAAAGGTCGTGGGGAGATATCAGCAGCAGTGGGAATCTGGACTTATGATGGTGGTGGGATAGCTGTAGGGTATTCAGTGTAGTTAGTGGGGAATGAAGGTGGAGGATGCCCCATGATCCAAGACTGATACATTTCTGCCATTTGTTGCTTCACGTTTTGGACCTCCTCTTTCAATTCAGACTCCACAAACTCCCTTGACGGGTCAACAACTCTTGTGCCCAAGTTTTTTCTAGCTATGGCTACCTTGTCATTTGAACTTGTGTTGTACAGACGAGTTACCTTAAGAACCACAAACCAACCACCCTTCTGCTATAATGAGGAGAACAAAGAGGAACAAAATGAAGTCATCATGTTAGCGTTAGGGCATTTAACAGCTAAAAATATCATATTTCGTGCAATGCACCTAACAACAATTAACGGTTCAAGAATGACTTCGAGGGTCAGAAGGTCACTTGGCATCATCTCAATTTGTCCATTTGAATATTCTCTTTTCTTTTCTTTTCTCTCATTTCTTAGCTCGCTCATTTTCCTTCCTTTTTTCTCCTTTCTGATTATCGCTCTTTTCTTCATTCTCATTCCTCACATCTCATGATTTTATCTTTTTTTTTTAATTTAATAATAAAAAAATAATTCGATCGAACCCTATGTAGGTTGCCTACGTATCATGACACCGCATGAATCAGATCTTTGCGTAGTTCGGGAAGATCGGGAATAAAATAAATAAACTAACATTCTCTTTTTTTATTATCATAATGACCACTTTGATGAGAAAAGAGAAATAAATAAAAGAAGCAAATCTATTTTTTTGGAATTTTCTAGGCTTAATGTTCTATAACTTATTCTAAACTCAAACTGAACGAGCAAATATTTTTTGCATTTTCCTTTCTTTTTGAAACAAACACTCTATAGGAAATTATTAAGGAAAAATCCCAAAAGAGAAAAATATTTTTTGATTCTTTTTTTTTTTAGGAAGAAAATCTAAAGTATAAACCACATAAAAATATTCTGAATTTTCATTTGATATCCTGATGCAAGATTTCGAAACAAGCAATGAAAAAGATAGAACAAAATATTTTTGGATTTCAATTTGATTGCCTAAAGAAAGAAACTTTAAACAAAAGATAAAGTATATTTTTTTTCCTTCTATGTATAATATCCTAAAATTCTAATGAAAATAAAAAGATTTTTTTTTTCATTTTTCATTAGTTTTCCAAAGAAGAACCACAAAAGAAAATCTTTTTGGAATTTTAAAATTAATACCTTAAAGAAAAGTCTTGAAGAGATATCAAAAAAGAAAAATCCCATTTTTTGAGTTTTTAGTCCTAGTGTCCTAAAGGAAATATAAAAGTAATTTTTTTATTTTTGAGTTCTTGATATTAATTTTCTAAAGGAAAAACCACCTTAAAATTTCTCTTTTTTTTTTAAAATTTCTAGGAGTAGTATTTCTAAAGAAAATTTTTAACGAAAATATAAAAACGCAAAATATATCTTCTTCTTTTTTTTTTGGATTTTTGATTTATGATACATTTTTCAAATACAAATTAGAAAGTACAATAATAATAATAATAAACTCGACATCACTATACAAAACTAAAAGGTAAAAGACAACATAAAAAGAAAACAAACTCAAAACATAAAAATAAAAAATGAAAAATCTTCTTAAACAACTCCTGAATGAGTGATCCTGCCTGGATGGTCCCGAGGTGTCTGTCATGCTCAAACTCCGGTAAGTAAATCCGCACCTGTATGAGAAAACTTACACCAACACTATGTGAGACAACAACATTCCCTACTATACACATGCAAGACATGATTGTTATTATTTTTTCAAAACTAACCTATGTGGCTAAAAGTGGCTAAAAACGCAAGATCTGGCCAAGACCCCGCAAAGCCAAGAACTTAAGATTTACTAGGAAGACCGGACCCTATGTGGGTTGCCTACGTATCACGCCCCAAAAGACGAGAATCGGGTATGCGTAGTTCGGGCAGATTGGATACGATAGAAAATTAAAAAAAACTAATTAAGAGAAACATATTTTTTGTTTTTTCTTGAAAAATGATGAAACATGCAAAATATTTTTGGATTTTCTTCTTCTCTTTTTTTTTTTGATTTTTTTGATTTTTTGGAAAATGATAAAAAAGTGCAAAATCTTTTTTTTTATGAATTTTTCATTTTTTTGTCTTTTTCTTGATAAAAATGTGACAGAAAACATAATCGAGCCCTACTTGCTTTATATTCCACACATCATCCTCTTTTTTTTTCTTTTTTTTTTATTCTTTTCGTTGGCCCTCAACTATCATTGGTCTGCCAAATGACCTTTTTCCCCTTGAATAAATGCAATATTGTAGCACATATGATGCATCAAGATGGTCTGTTATTTTGGATACACATGTCCTATACGGACCCAACCCCTATGTTGTGTCCCTAAAGTCAAATGCATATGATGCAAACAGGCGTTCCTACTCGGGATTCGGCATAAGGCTGAGTTATTCTAGGTTTAAAACCTGGGCATTTGTTCTAGACTTGTGTACCCGAAAGGACAACTCGAGCCGAAGAGGGGGCTACGTACCGGGAACCAAAAGGTCATCCGGCTTAGTAACTTGTCCGAGCCTCTTTCTTATTTCAAGGTATGGCACTAACAGAATAGGGAGTCACGGCCAGCGTGCACATCCCCAAAGATGAGAAGAGAAGGGTTTCGCAGCAGTCTATATACAGTTCAGATAATATCAAAGCGGTAAAAGAGCAGCATTTAGCACATTAAGCCCAAACATGTAATAAAATCAGATAATAGTTAAAGCCAAATATAACAATTCATCTAAGCTCAAATTATGAACCCTGAACCATGAGTTTTGGGTTCTCATCCCTAGCAGAGTCGCCAGAGTTGTCACACCTCCTTTTTACCTACACCCCCGGAAGAGGTACAAGGGAGTTTTTTTCCAATTTAAGTGACAATCGAAACGACATTATTTAATTTAAAGATTCAGAGTCGCCATTTGAGATATTTATGGTGTCCCAAGTCACCGGTTCAAATCCCGAATCGAGGAAAAAATTGACTCTGTATTACAGTTCGCGAACACAGAAATTCGGGTAAGGAATTCTGTTAACCCGGGAGAAGGTGTTAGGCATTTACGGGTTCTGTGGTTCTAGCACGGTTGCTGAACTGTTATAACTGGCATAATATCTCATTTTAGAACATTTTTAACCTTTTTACAAATTTTAACTTTTAACCACTTTTATTTGATTAATTAAAGGAAGATTGCAATGTCATTTAAAATATATTTCGAACCACGTCACATAAATGCACCCGCAGTCCATAACAAATTTTATCTAACGTTGAGATTCGGGTTTGGGACACATAAATGCGCACCCAAGTTTAGGAAAGTAATTTTTAATAGCGTGCCTAAAGCAACTACACGCTTTCAACTTTGCGAGGGCCATGGAAAATTCAATTAAATGGCACACCTCGATTTCTAAGGATTTAAGTATTAATTAAGCGAGGACCATAAATTTTGGGATTTTATTTAGTACGACACGCCTCACATTCACCAATAAATTATCCCATTTATCCTAGTTTTCTATATTAATCTACAAAAACAGAGAAATTGTGAACTAGCACAAGTATAACAAAGTGAATCAATGCGTTCAAGGCTACTATGTATAGTTGGAATTGTAATCTACGATTTTAGGCAGACAACGAGAATGAGGTGGTTCTTCATTTTAATTTTGAAGCCCAACTGAAGCCATCCTTTTATTATGCACATATATCATGATATTTAACCTAAATACTATGACAATGTTGCATATTAAAAGAGGAATAGCTAAAACAATTCATTTCACTGCTACTAATCAACATCTTACTATTGAAATCAGATTCAATAATGCTAATGAACTACAAGAACAAATCAAGATTTATCATGAAACTAACAAAGATATTAGGATAAAATTAAAGCAGGACACAAATAGCACCTCACCCAACTAAAACGTGAATGGCCCAGCTTACCAAATCTTATCAGAAACAAATCCACCAAGTAATAACACTCTAACCAAATTCACAAATTGATTTTATAAGGTAAAGATGAAATTATGGTATTAATCTTATTAAAGCTCCAGTAGTATGAATATTTACAATAAGAACATAAGGAAAAGCAACAGAGAGAAAAGAACCTCGATTCCGACTGTATCGACGACAAAATGAACCAACATGAAGTCCTTCAAACCAAGGACCAAAGACTCAAGCAGCCATTCGGAAACCTCGATCGTAAACTTCGCACCTCCAGCGACTCTTTCTATTTAGGTCAGAATAATCGACTTCAAAATGAAAACAAGCAATTTAACTGAGCAAAACAACAGTCCAGATTCGAATCGAACTTTGACGAATGAAAAATCATAATATTTGTTTTGTGTGTACTTTTCTCGTCTATGACAGCGAGGAATATTGGTGAGGGAGCGATGGCTGGTTGCTGATTTTTGTGTTAGAGAAGAGGACGGGGGGGGGGGGGGGGGGGGATATCGTTTGGTTGTAGCAGAATGATGGGGAAGGGTCCCTATTTTTGTGGCGCCTGATTTTCTTCAGAGTGTATCGTCTCTCTTCTCTCTATTATATATTAGGCGTTATTTTAGGTGTATTAGGCATCTAAGTTTTGAAGTAAGGTTCTCTTTTTTTTGAGTTTCTTTTCATTGATTTTCGCTGATGGCTCCTTAGGGGTCTTGTGAGTATATATATAGATCTAGGTTAGTTTTTTGTAGGATTTTTAGGTTAAGGGGTATGGGCCTAAGAATTACAGGCTTGGTAATTATGGGTTAGGTCCGCAATTAGGCTTAAAAATAGGTTGCTCGAGTCCAAATGTTATTCTTTCTCAGTGAACGAGCCTAAAAATACGATCTTATTTATTAATTAAACCTACTTAAGTAAAATAACTATTAAAATAAGACTGAACGTTAAAACAAAACTATTTTTGGTATTTTTTCAAGATTAAAAATGACTACAAAATATTAATAAAATTATTTTTTGTAATTTTCGTTTTCTTGTAATAAAATAAAGTAAAAGAGTAAAAATGAGTTGATATAGCTATATTAGGCCTAAATTAAATATTTACGTGCTAAAATATGAAAATTCTTGGGGAGGGTCAAAAATCACATGTCTACAATAACTCTGTTACAAAGACTTAATCACTCACTAACTTGTAACCACACTATTACAAGACACTTTGTAATAACTCTATTACAAAGACTTCACAACTCGACCAACTCTAGCCAAGACACAAACACAATGGTTTATGATTTACAAAGGGTTTCCTACACAATTCTTCTAACCAAGCTAAGTACGAGTTAGAAATGAAGAACAAATAACAAAAACTTAACAAACCTAAGAACTTAAGATATCTTCAATCTTTGGATCTGGTCCTTGAGGTTGCAACAACTTTGTTCTTGAGAGAGGTAGTGGCTAGCACTTGAGAGAATATTTTCTTTTGATTTTGCAAGTGCTTTAGAGATGAAATCCCTTGCCTCATGTTGATAATATTTATGTGTGATATCATCAAAGATGATGCAATAAAGTTCCCTTTAGTTTGGCCTTAGCAAGCTACAATTGTAATGCTGTACTTTTGCCAGACGGTGTAGTGCAGCAGCCTGCCAGACGATACAGTGCAGTAGCTTTTGCAGCTATAGAGTTAACTGTACAATGACAAGGGAAACTGATCCCTATCTGGTCCCTCTGTTGTTTCCTTATCTGATTTCATTGAGAATTAAATCAGACATCTGACTAGTTATTCTAAATGCACGGGAACTTAATTGTATCAGCCTTATCTTGTTCTCTCATGAAGTAAGTTGTTTTACCTTCCTTGATTGTATTTATACATGTGTGACATCATTTACAATGATGTAAGCAAGGTAGGCAAAAAGCCTTTCACAGAAAGTTGACTGCTGCATTGTTCCTGTACAGTAGCGTGTGCAGATAACAACTTTCCAACTGAAGAGTTGACTTCATACAGTCTCCCCGGGAACTGGAAGGGACTTGTTCCCTCAGCTGTTCCTTCCACTCTAAAGAGTTGGGTTATATCCCATGCTGGATCCCAACCTGGAACTTTGTGATCTTAAGGTCTTGTAAATGTGTAACAAGTTCCTTATCTGGTTCTGGATGGTAAGTTTGTTAGAACATCAAAATATAAAGTAAAGTACTTATGCCCAAAGTACTTGTAACCTATTACAACCTCTACCGATGATGAGGAAATGATGGCCCGGTATAAGGCTGATGTGGAGGTAGTCGAGACCCGCTTAAAGATGAACACTGCACTTTTAGACGAACACTGAGTACATAAAGCGGCTATCCCGAAGAGAGACCCTCAAAGAGATCCATGCCCAAGGTTTTGGCCTATCGGCCGAGATTGAAGAAGCTAGGAGGCTTGAGGCTGCAGCAAAGGAGCTCTACGGTCCGAGGGTCTCGAAGGATCCGAGGTTTCTGAGGTCTCAAAGGGCTCCGATGGTTCTGGCGACGAGTCAGGCCCCGGTGAAGACTAGGTGTAGATGCCTTAGTATTTTTTCAGTTTTCCTTATGTATCTTTTTTTTATTTCGAGGCCGTTCTATCAGGCCTTTGTAAATGTATTTTAGAGTATATAAAATTTTCCTCTTTTTGGCAATACCGTGTCTTTGCTTTTCCAGCATCTACTTGAAATTTCTATTTGCGTATTGTTTTTGATACCTTAGAACAATCAGATGTAGCTTTGGAGCATCCATTTTTCGGAGGTTCGAACAGAGCCCGATTTCGATACAACTTTGTTTTACTTTGTGGATTCGAACGCTCAGTGAGACCGAAGGTCTTTAAGATACTTAAGTATTTTTAGATGATGTTTTTGCCGAGGGTAACCTTTTAGTGGGTTTCAAATTTTCGTAAGGGCCTTACTTTCTGGTTACGGACTTTAGACGTCTCCGGGCCATTTTTAGGGTGGTCGTAGCTTTTATATTTGGGCACCGCCTAGTGGGTTTGATGCCTCTGGGATTTAGTAGCCCGGGTCATCTAAATTTTCATCGGGCAACAACCCCCGAGTAGGGGTAGCCCATGGGTTTGACAGTCCCCGAGCAGGGGTAGCTCGTGGACTTTTGGATCCACGATCGAAGGTGCATAAAACTTGTGTTGTGGCTAGAGCGGACTATGTGGGTATGGTTCATGTAACCATTTGATCCTTACAATGAATCCTAATCACCAATCCTTAGCTTTTAGCACATAAAATTTTCTTTTTCCCTTGCTAAAAATCTTAACCCGGGGGTAATGGACCCCAGTATTTGAGGTCAAACTCGTAAGGGCTCAGATACTGTTGATTTGATGCAAACGACCATCGGTTCCGGTTTAAATCCGGTCTTCAAATATAAGGTAGCATGTTTTACTGTTGCCTCGTTAAAAAACTTGCCAAAAAATCCACTTCGGGATAAAACCGATTCAAGGGAAAAATAGTACAACACATGCTTTCAGATATAGCCATATCCATCCTTGTCTAACTTTCTATATACGTTAGTCCAATTTATAACATGATTAAAGAATAATTATGTTTGTACCATAGTAGTAGTACCGCTTTAAATGTGTTACATTCTAGTTATTTGGTAGTTGTACGGTGTTTCCCTATTCGAGTTTATATGAGCCTTTACTGGTTATCCGATAATTCGATATGGTCCTTCTCAATTCGGGCCCAGTTTCCCTTCGTTCGGATTTCTTGTGTGCGATGTTACTTTTCTTAATACCAAGTCCTCGACTTGAAAGTTTCGGAGGCTGGCTCTTCGATTGTAATACCTTTCTATTCGCTACTTATGGGCGGCCAACCAAATTAGGGTGACATCTCGCCTTTCAACTAATAGTTCCAGGCTTGTGATCATTGCCTCTCCATTTGGCTCTTTAGTTGCATACTGGAACCTGAGTCTCGGTTCTCCCACCTCGATTGGTATTAAGGCTTTGTCTCCATATACCAAATAAAATGGGGTGGCCCCGATGCTCGATTTCAAAGTGGTAAAGTATGCCCACAGGACTTCGGGCATGATCTCCTTCCATTTTCTTTTCGAACCGGTCAACCTCTTTTTTAGATTTTGAAGTATAGTATTATTCGTTGATTTAGCCTGCCGGTTCCCACTAGGATGATAAGGCATCGATAGTATCTGATCTTGTGATCGTAGAGAAACTTACTCACCTTGCTACTGGCGAATTATGTTCTGTTGTTGCAAACAATCTTGGCCGGTATCACAAATAAACATATTATATGGTCCCAGATGAAGTCAATGACTTTTTTATCTTGGAGCTTTTCAAACGCTTGGGCCTCAACCCATTGGTAAAAATAATCGGTCATGAACAGTATGAATTGAGCTTTATCGGGTGCCCATGGCAGGGGACCGACGATGTCCATTCCCCATTTCATAAATGGCCACGAGAATAGGACTGAGTGGAGCATTTTTCCTGATTGAAGGATCATCGGAGCATTTTTTTGGCACTCGGCGCATTTCCATACGAAGTCCTTTGCATCCTTCTCCATTTATTTCCAGTAGTAGCGGACCCTAATCAGTTTCTGAACCAAGGACTCTGCCCCTGAATGGTTACCGCAAGTGCCTTCGTGAACTTCTCTCAAGGCGTATTCGGTATCTCCCGGTCCTAAGCATCTGGCTAGTGGGCCAAAGAAGGTCCTCCTGAACAATGCCCCTTTGACCAAGCTAAATCTGGCAGCTTTGGTGCGTATGACTCTCGATTCTTTGGGATCCGAAGGCAATTTTCCTATTTTCAAGTAGTATATGTATTTGTTTCTCCAATCCCAAGTTAAACTCGTTGAGTTTACTTCAGCGTGGCCTTCTTCAATCATCGAGTTCATTAGCTGCACTACTACCCCCGAATTGAATTCATCAGAATCGACCAACGACCCTAAGTTAGCCAGTGTATCAACCTCACTGTTTTGATCTCGGGGTATATGCTGCAGGATCTATTCCCTGAATTGATGCAGGGTTACCTGTAATTTGTCCAAGTACCTTGGCATCCGTTCTTCTTTTGCTTCAAACATTCCATTAACTTGATTTACCAAGAGGAGGGAGTCACACTTCACTTCGATCACCTTGGCCCTAAGGCTTTTAGCCAATTCTAGACCTTCTTCCTCCGGGACTAAGACTTCACTTACCGCTACCTCAAAAATTGCTAAGTAGAGGTACAACTGTTCATCTTCCTTCAGAGTGTGCAACAGGGGGGGACTCGATAGATACCGTTTGAGTTCTTCCAAAGCTTTCTGGCATTCTAGGTCCAGAAAAAGTTATTCTTCTTCTTTAACAGCGAGAAGAATCGATGGCTTTTGTCCAAGGAGCTCGAGATGAACCGGCCCAAGGCAGCTATATGCCCAGTCAGTCTTTGAACGGCCTTGACATTTTCCACCATAGTGATATACTCTATGGCCTTTATTTTGTCGGGGTTGATCTCGATTCCCCGATTGGATACCATGAACCCGGGGAATTTGCCCGATCCGTCCCCGAATGCACACTTCTTTGGGCTTAGCTTCATGTTGTATTTCTTTAGTATGTCAAAGGTCTCATGCAAATGTTTCAAATGGTCCTCTACTCGCAGGGACTTGCCCCACATATCGTCAATATAAACTTTAATTGATTTTCCTATTTGTTCTTTGAACATCCAATTTACATCCGGGTCCATCCGAATTTGGTTGTACCTGGAGTAGGCGTCGAGAAAGCTGAGTATCTCGGGCTCCGCTGCTGCGTCAATCATTCGATCGATGTTAGGCAAGGGGAAAGAATCTTTTGGGTCATGCTTTGTTCAGGTCTTTGTAATCTACACACATTCTTAGCTTATTCCCCTTTTTAGGCACTACCACTACATTAACTAACCAATTCGAGTATTTAAATTCCCGGAAGGATCCTATTTTAAGAAGTTTGGATACCTCGTCCTTGATGAATGCATGTTTGACCTCAGACTGTGGCCTCTTCTTCTGCTTGACCAAATGGAACTTCGGGTCCAAACTCAACTTATGAGTGGTTTCCTCCAGTGGTATCTCTGTCATGTCAAGATCATACCAAGCAAAATAGTCTACGTTAGCTTTAAGAAAATCAATAAGTTTTTTCCTGAGCTCGGGGGTACCCCGTGCCCAGGAATACCTTACGGTCCAGTAGGTGTTCGATTAATATGACTTTCTCCAACTCTTCAGCCGTTTATTTGGTAGCGTCAGTGTCATCAGGAGTTATAAATGATCTTAGGACATCATAATTTTCCTCCTCGTTTGTTCCTCGTTCCTCCATTTCGGCCGGCCGGCATCAATGAATGGTATTTAATTTCTTCCTTTCTGGTCGGTTGTGAGTTCCTTGATGTCGAAACCGCGGGCATCAGGATTACCTCATCGGCAACAGATATCTCCTTTGCGGCTAGATGATCTCTGTATATTGTATTGACTCCTCCCGATGTAGGAAATTTCAACGCCTGGTGCAAGGTCGAGGATACCGCCCTCATGTTGTGAACCCATGGCCTCTCGAATAGAGCGTTATACATCATGTACCCTTCGATCACGTAGAACTTTGTCTCTTGGATCGTCTTGGCAGTATTTACTGATAGGATTATCTCCTCTTTAGTGGTTTCACATGCCATGTTGAATCCGTTCAACACCCGAACTGTTGGCACGATTTGGTCTTGTAACCCCAATTGCTCTACGACCCTTAATTTGATAATGTTGGCCGAGATACCTGGATCAATCAACACATGTTTGACTCGAGATTTATTGATAAGTATGGATATTACCAGCACATCATTATGAGGTTGCACGATGCCCTCAGCATCTTCGTCGATGAACAAAATGGTTCCCTTCGAGAAATAATCCCGGGTGCGTTTTTCCTTTATGATAGATACTTTACTGCGCTTTATCACTGGTCCTTGGGGGACATCGACTCTTCCGAAGATCATGTTTATGACATGATGAGGCTCCTCTTGTTAGACCTCTTTGTTGGCGTCCCTGTTCCTGAAGCGGTTTTTGGCTCGATCACTCAGAAATTCTTGGAGGTGCCCATTGTTGAATAGTCGGGCAACTTTTTATCTCAACTGCCGGCAATCCTCGGTCTTGTGACCATTACTATCGTGATACTTACACATCAAGTTAGGATCTCTCTGGGTAGGATCAGACTACAATGGTCGGGGCTACTTGGTCTCTTTGATGCGGCCCGATGGCTGACACAATGTTGGAAGCATCAACGTTGAAGTTATACTCTAATAAACTCGATGTTTCCCTACCCCCGAGCGGCCTCTCGAAACCGTTTTTGCTCATCAGAACTCGGCTGCTGGGCCCTCGATCACCTCTCTTATCATTCCTTGTGGGATGATAACCGAACCCATTTCCTCTTTGGTCAGCGCTGTATGGTTGGTACCGATCCCACATCGGTCTTGGCTCATGATCAACGACTCTCTTAGATCTATCATTGAACATGATGGGATAAACACACCCAGAAGGATCTTCGAGTTGGTCGTCCTTGACCCTGATACTTTGACTGGTATCTTTTGTGGACATCGGTCCAGGTCACACCCGGGTACTCTACCAAATTTTGTTTTAGTTGTTGCGAGGCCAAGGAGTTCCAGAGGCTAAGCCTCTAAGTGAATGCCTGAACGACCCAATCGTCTACAATCGGAGGCAGGTCCATCCGTTACATCTGGAACTCTTTGAGCATTTTGTTGTCTCTTTGTTTAACCTCGAAAAGGTATGACTTTCTGGTCACGGCCTTGATGGCCCCGACATGGGATTTTGCGAAAGCATCAACAAGTATAGTACACAAGTCAATGGAATTTGGGGGTAAGTTGTGATACCATATCATTTCTCCTTTGGACAAAGTCTCCCCAAACTTCTTCAGTAACACCGACTCGATTTCACCGTATACTTGTCGTTCCCATTGATTGCGCATGTATAAGAGGTCACATGCTCGTTCGGATCTGTGGATATTTGGGGATATGGGGCATACAAAACCTCTTGGGATCGGCTTCGGTGCCGTGCTCGGAGGAAAAGACTTCTGGATAAATTTCTTATAATCTGACCCCTTCAATATCGGGGGTGCTCCCGGGACTTGATCGACCCTGGAATTGTATGTTTCCACCTTCTTGTTATTAGCCTCAATTTTCTTCTTGCCCGACTCTACCCATTTTGTTAATGCGTCAAGCATTTCGATTATCTTGGGATTGACCCCGAGCTCGTCTTCACTCGATCTCTTGGTGATTTATCCGTTTTTTCGGGCGTTTTACCGAGATTATTTGGGCTCGACCTTGCTGAGGGTGTGGCTTTGATTTCGTTAGTTGTGCTATTGCCGCCTGTTGAGCTTGCAACATTTCCAAGATTAGCCGTAGACTTACCACATCACCTTCGCCTTCAGTCGCTTCTCGAGCTATTAGTCGGGGTTCTCTGCGGACGCTGTTTTCGGGATCAGTTGGAAAATTGACGTCGATGGCCACCTGTGAGTTAGCATCGACTGGATCGGCAATTGGGACACTGTTAGGATCAGCAGGAGACGCCTTGTCGCTAGGCGCCAAAATACTATTTTTGCCATGATGACCAGACTCAGCGTCAACATTCAAGTGGGCAGACTGAGAATTCGACATATTTGAGCTGACTTGAAATTAAGACTTTAAAGAACAAACGTTAAATAAGGTGTGTTATGGAGATTCGTATCAAATCACCACTATTATCCTTAGCCTTACGGAGGGTGCCAAACTGTGTACCCTTAAATCGGATAATAATTAAATTTGTACGCAGTTTTAAGGATACATGGATTGATTCAACACAAATAATCAAGAATATTAGATAAACGAGTTAAAGACAAAATAAATGATCAAACCAGTTGTAATATTATGGCCTAGCCTGAACCTAGGTGGAAGATTAACTTTGCCTTCGATTGGACCCTTAGTTCGAGCCCAGCTGTGAATGAGGAACATAACGATTAAATAAGAACCTTTTCAGTAGCTAGAAAGCAGAAAATGAATTTGTATTGCTTTGATTTGCGTGTTACAAAAGAAAAACTTCCCTTTTATATAGTAGGAGAGTTTCATACCTATCACAGTACAAGTTTAGAATGGGTAAAATTCTTCCTTTCCCGTTAATTACTGGTCCGTCACCAACATCGAGCGAGATCTGCGCCGTGATATATGGTTAGATACGAATATCACAGCCCTCTATCCGTCGTGTGTAACTGTTTACCGTGTTTCCCGAGGTCGTAGAACTCGTTCTAGGTCCGGGGAGCATCGCTTTATCATACCCGATGATGAACGCATTGTTCATCTTTCATGGGATTGGATACGAAGGGCTCCTAGCCTCGATTTCAATCTCGTGTGTTCATGCCCTTCTTCCGTTCTTTTCACCGAGAAATCGAGGTATGCATTATCCCCGATTTTACCCGTATGCAAATATGTTTGTACTTAACCATCTTTATTTTAGTTTGCTTCCTTTAACTAATTTCAAATCGCACTTTCCCGCCCCATGAGGCTTAATCAAAGTCAAACATAAGTTTAAAAATCAATAAACATTTTACTTAACAATGATAGGTCGGCTGAAGCCTTAATTAAACTTGGAGGTTGGAACAGAAAGCAAGAAAAACGGCAAATGCTGCTTCCTAATTACCTACGGCAGCGCGTTTTAGTTTTCTTTGTAGAACCAACGTTTCCTAATTACAGTTGCGATTTGTGTTCTCGTGTCCTAATTATAGCTGAACTAAAATGTTTAATGATTTAGTAGGATCTATAGATAGTGGCGGAACTAGGATTCGATGGTCGCAAGGCACCATGACTATAAATTTATCAACGCTTATAAAAATTGGTACGGAAGCATATGTTAGCATCTGATTATTTTTTGACGATAGTTGCAAGTATACATAGAGTTTTTTCCTAAGTTTTCGGGTGTCGGTAACCCCTCTTCCTATGATGTTCGTCCGCCTCTGTCTACTGATGTACTGGTCAATGAACCACAGTGGCGCAGTCATAAATCCCGCCAAAGGTGTTCAAACTTTAAGCAAGTCAATAATTTTTTTTCTGAAGAAAGGTATAAACTATTTGAAAAAGAGTCTAATAGACCATATTGTACCGTCTCTGTTTAGTATTGCAACAAAAATGGGCAGATAACGTTGATCCCGTGAACAATACATCACTTTGAACACCCTGGACCACTGGACTATCTCACTCAACTATATTAAAGGTGTTCAAAATATAATATATAATTTTATAAAATAATATTTTAATTTATAATTTTCCAGCGAAGGGTGTTTGCTTAACCACACCATTCACATAGTGTGGCTACGCCACTGAATTGAACCGTTTCTTCCTTCACAAACATTTAGACAAAATCGAGCTCGAATGGAATTGAACAAGATTTGGCAAACAAATACAAAAGTCACTAAAGAAAATATATAATTGAAATGCAAAAAACTATAGAAAGTCAAACAATACAATATTCAACCTGCAGATTAGGCGTTATATTCGTTATAAATTAGTTTACTTTGATATTTGAGCTCAACTTTACGTCAACGTCACTTTCTACAATGGAAAAGTAAAGGTTTTCACATGGAAGGGTCCATCAATGGAGCGTGAGAGCCATGTGCTAACAGGCAATAACCTAAACTTGAAAATACAGAGATAACAAAAACATTTAAAATGAGAGAGAAATTAAATTACATATAGAGAGAGCTATTCTCACGGATCTTGCCTGCCTTTTATGGTCCATACTATCTTTTATTTAAAATATTGTAAGCTATAGGTGACACGTACATTCTATATAAACCACTCAATTTTTGTGTTCTTAGCCAAGTAGTAAGTTATAGATCCTGATAGGTAGTTCTAAGAATAATATCTTTTTTTACGAGATCAATCATGGCGACTTATCATCAAAACAGAAAAGTATCTTCATTGGTTCGAACTATCACATCTCCTTTCAGAAAAGCTCGACGAACCTTGTTCAGTCAACAATCACCTAGGGATAAGAAGTCTCAACAAGAAGGTATGTAATGTATATTGCACAGAGTATATTGTATCTGTCACGAAACGGAATCTAGGATTTATAGTTAGTAGGTACGACATGAGTCTATATACTGTATAAGCATAAATTTCTGGTATATAAGACTGCGTATGATAAACCCTTGAGGTCCCCGGACCCCGCGCATAACGGGAGCTTAATGCATCAGGCTGACACTTTATGTACTTATGAATCGTCTTAAAAGCAATGAGTACATTTGAACTTGTTACTCATTCTAGATCCGCCTCTCCATGTGTCGGTTGTCTTTCTCTCGTTGTTTTTCGACTGATCATAGACTCTTATGTGGTTGCAGGGGCGGAGAACCATATAATAAATTTGCAAGTTGAAGTAATGGCTTGTCCATATGAAGATGTTCAAGTGATGTGGTCAATTTTAGACAAGTCGAAGCCCAGAAATTGAACCTTTGTTTTTTGCATTAGTTTGTTTGGAGAATATTATATCAAGAATCAAGCCAATCTGTATATACTTGATTGTTGTCTTGTTGATGTGGTGGCTATAATCTGACGCCCAAAAACAAGATTTGGAAATTGTTATTGCCTCTAATTTGGTATTTTCCCCCATACAAAGAAGAAAAGAAAAAAGAAATAGATTAGGTAGAGAAAAAGTTGACAAATTGGTTGTATTCAAGCTCGGACTTGTTTTGATACCAATTTGTTTTTTCTTTCTTTCAGTTAATCCTCAGTATTAATGGAAAATCATGGAGAGATTTTACTGTATTGGATGCATTATTATCTAAAACCGTTTCAATTTTACATTCAATTGTTGTTTGATTCACGCACTAATTATGCAAGAATTAGTTATACTATAAATATTGATATATTATATGATTAATAATGAAGGAATTATTATATGATTATTAATAATGAAGAATCGAAAATACGGAGGATGGGCTGCAGTTTCAAAAAGATTAATAATGAAGAGATTATTATGCTGAAATTATTTTAAGAACATTATTATGGTTTTATAGTTTAATGTATGAATTGCTAATATATATCTTATTTCGTATTCTATTCCGCATAAAAAATTTAGATTCTATATAGATTCTCGTGTAACTTAATGCGGATGTTATTTAATACTATGAACTAAATGACCATTATCTATGCTATTTTTTTTTTAATACAACCAACCAAATGTTGCATTATGCGATGATTACTTTTTTATAGGGGCATACATGGATCGGGTTGGTTCGGTTTTTATCAAAACCAAATCAAACCAACTATAACGGTTTGCATTTGTTCGGTTTTGTCGGGTTTTCGTGTTTTTTGTTACTAACATATTATTTCAATCTTACTTTGTTAAATATATGATACGTATACATCTATTTAGTAAAAATATAAAAAGTTGACAAACATAATATCAATTAAAATATTCTTATGCGAGAATTTCATTAGTTAACACAATAATTATTTTTTTAGTTGTCTGACAATAATTTTTCGTTGATATACACTTTCAGGTTATCCGAATTTAGTAATTAAACATAAAAATTAATATGATACCTAAATATTAATAACCACTTCACATTCGAAAAAGATATAAGAATTTAATACATCTTAACATATGATATGAACATGCAAGAACAAAGAGATAGACGTATTTTAATAACACTTGATAAGAAACTGATCATACAGCCTATTATTTAAGATCAATAAATATGGAGCACTTCATATTCTATTAAAATTTATATCCCGCAAGAAAATCCCAAATATTTCTTGACATTTTTTAAAGAAAAGTTTATATAAAATCTTAAATAATATATATAAAAATTATATATTTATATGTCGGGTTGGTTCGGGTTTTTTTTATTCAATATCAAACCAAATCAAACCAAACCGAGTCGGGTTTTTTAATCGGTTTGGTTTGACTTTTCGGTTTGGTGCGGTTTTTCGGTTCGATTTGTACACCCATACTTTTTTATATGCAATCAACCAAACATTGTATTTTTTTAATTTGAAACTTAATGCTCGAATTAAGTATTAATAAAATAAAAAAGAATTCCTCATTTTATATACCTAATTCGTTTTTCATCTATTAGACCTGTTAATTTTTTAAAATCCCAAAAAAATCTAGCTGAGGTCTGTACTAACTAAATTAACCATGATCAGCACTAGTTAAGTTTCTCAAAAATTAAAACGCAATATCATAAAAAGTAGTACCGAGTAGTTGGATCATAATCTCTTGCCATAAAAATGGCTCCACGCGCAAAATGGCTGCATTCGCGGCAGCACCAGCTATGAGAAATCCACCAATCCACATGCGATGTGTGAACAAATAACAATGACAGTTGGAAGTACTAAGGGTAATCTAAGTTCTGATTTAAAGGAGCCATAAAACCAAAAGAATTGCAGATCATACATTTAAACTCCAGTTTCATCTTACTTCTTAGACATGAGTTTTACAACTGGGAACAAATGGGAAGATCAGAAAAGGTAATTTGCACAACAAAAAAGAAGAACAAAGAAATCTGCACTTTCTAAAACTGAAGGCCGTGTTCTCTTGCAGCATCAGCGAGAGCTTCAATCCGTCCATGGTAAGGATAACCTCCTCGGTCGAAGGCTACTTTAGTGATTCCTTTCTCTAGACAGGCCTTAGCTATAACCTCCCCAACTTTCTTCGCCACGTCCTGCAAACAAAAGTCTGTTATGATGAGCCTGCTGTTCATAAACAGCGTAAAAAGTATTCAAGCAGTTAAAATCTGATACAAGAAAAGTGTCAAGATAATCACAATCGCATCATATAATAAATCTCTCCTCTGCAAAAACACCCTTCAAGTGTTTTTCTGTTTTCTGTTTCTTAGTTTGTTTAATCATTGTCTTATGGAAGAGAGGAATGGTTCCCCCTGTGCCTAAGAGGTTCAGAAAAGAGATGCAATTTGAAAGTGAGAACGGAAATCAACATTCACAAAATCTTCAATGTTGCAACTGACGGAACCATGTGATAGTTCGTATATATTTTATGGAGTAATATCTAACAGCATCAATACGATCCTAATCGCTGGAAAGAACTCCACCATGAACATAACACTGCACATGTATAAATAGGGAGATAATGCGAAGGTAGTTACTTTTGCCACGAGTGTGTTATAAAGCAATGGTAACCAATATAAACAGTGCCAAAAACTACTAGCCATTAACATGTTTCAGTACTCAGCACTAACAATATAAGAAAATAAACTGTAATGAGAACTATAAGAGAAGCTACATCCACGAGATCCTCTATCCAAAAGAAAGAAAGAAAGGAAATGCAAAATTAAGTTTTTTGCCAAATGGAAAAGAAAGGCCTGCTTCTTGAACAAATTGAGTCATGCATCAACTACATGGGAAGGTAAACTTCAATTGATTATATGGCATTTCTCAAGTCCTAGCTCTCTACTTCAAATTTCTCAATTCCTAGCTCTCTACTTCTCTTTTGGATGATAAAAGTAGCTTGAGATCATTGAACTACAAGCAAGATTATTTTAGCTTATTATTGGCAATGTTTAGTAGTGAACTAATTCAAAATATATTTGTATAATTCATTTCTTACAACCTCTATCTAACCAAACTTTCCATTCTTTATATGTATGTATTTGCCAAATTTAAGTATTTAACGCAAAATGAATCAGGTATTTTAAGCACTTTTCAGTTCAAGAGATTTGGCTCTTTCCAGTTTTTGTATAAAACACATAGGACAAGGAAAATGTGTAGTCCAGAGCACAAAGGGAAACATTTCCTTGAATTCTAGGAACATGACACAAATTCAGCTGATTCAGGAGGACCTTCCCATAGTTGTGTTTTTTCCAGAATTTCATCTCTTGATCTGCCTCACTCTCTCATATAGTAATATATACTTTTCTAAACATTGTTGTTAAAAGAAAAGGTCTTTTAACCTTTTTGAGAAAACATATTTGAGAACTTACTGTAGTGGGGCCAGCGGAGTAGTCGAATTCCTCAGAGATTGGTTTCTGCATTGTTGAAGCAGATGCCAGTGTGTGCATCTTGGAGTCATCAATTACTTGAACATAGATGTGCTTGTTGGAACGGAAGACACACAATCTTGGTCTTTCAGGTGTCCCTTCAACCTGAAAGTCAAAAGATGTGTTGTAGACTTGATCTAGCTGAATAATGCACCTTAAGAATCGTGCAAGAGAACTTGCGACTTTACATAAACAAAAAGAGGACCAGAAGAATAGGAGAACCAAGAAAGGGAAACCAGATCATGACCACAGTCAAATAAGAATTAAACAGGTAGCATATCAATCACAGATAGATGTTTAACAAGAAAAGAATTCTATTCCACTTGTCAAAAAAATTGTATTCCATACAAAAAGTTGTGGAAATGGAAGCAAAGAGAAAGGTGATAGAGGGTTCGTTACCTGGCTATATGATGTATAAAAGAATGTGCAAATTGTCTTATGTAAGCGGATATATTGGTTTTCCAATTTTTTCACATTTAAAACATTTAAGGTCTCAAGTCAACAAGGAAAAAGAGAGGCCATCCTTTTCAAGTATCAACACACTTGAATAGAGGTGCTTTCTTTGTCTAAGGAATCAATATGAAAAGACAACTCCCATTCTCTCAACAAGCATCTACGTGCAAAAATGTTGATGACTTTCTATATTCCATTGCGTTTAAGGAACTATCTTTTCAAGCAAGTATATGTAATGCTGCTAAACACCAAACACGATCCATCTACCTAAAAGAACAATTTTCAGGTCTGACCAATATCAAAGTTTCTTCAAGCAAATTCAAATGCTAAAAATGGCTTTGCATTTTCACAGTTAAACAAGATTAATCCTCTCCACTCCCCACCTGACTCTCCACGCCCCCAAAAGAAAACCCCAATTGGAAAAGGTGGAATTTTGTTAAGCTCTGCTAGTTATATACCCTCCATTATACCACTAATTCAATATTTGAGACTTGGGAATTGTAACACCCAGAATGAGTAGAGTACAAATTCCACATATTGGTAAAAACAAGATTAAAAACTTTAAAACCCCAAATGAAAAAGGTAGTTCAGTTTGCTTCCTCTGCTAGCTAAATACCTCCATTGTACCACAAATTCAGTTAGGACTTGGGATTAGTACAATGCTTAATACATCCCGGTGCACTAAGCTCTCGCTATGCGCGGAGTCAGGAAAGGGACGGACCACAAGGGTCTGTTGGAGCCTTACCCTGCATTTCTGCCAGAGGTCGTTCCCACGGCTCGAACCCCTGACCAGGGTCACACGGCAGTAACTTACCAGTTACGCCAAGGCTCCTCTTCTAGTACAATGCTTAATGCATAGAGCACAAATTCGAGAACCCATTAAGAGATTTCATTTCAACATATTGGTAAGATCAAGACTAACATAATTCAATATTTAGGAGTTAGGAATTGTACAACTCTGAATGCTTAGACTACAAATTCAAGACCCCAAAGAAGAGATTATATTGCCATATATTAACAAAAACAAGATTAACATAATACATTGCAGGGAATTGAGTTTTATACCTTCTTGCGAATACGAACATGTCGGGCAGTTCTGTCTTCCCGTCTCGTTGTGGCCTTGGCTTCAACTGTAAGAGGCCGAGATGACGTCACCAATTTGGTACGGAATGGAAGAGTCAGCTGCTTGTTATCGGCGCAAGCGTTGTGAAGAAAAGAAAGTGAAGGTGAAGTACAAGCCATGGCTTTTTTGGTTCGAAGATGAACTTTAGGATAAGAATTGGATGAGTCAAGAGCTTATATATGCTAGTGAGGAAGGAAGAAAGCATAACAGGAAAACGACATCGTTAGGCTAAGCTAATTGACAAAACGCCACCGTAATAATAAGAATAAGAAATTTGAAATTTGAAAGTATGTACCTCGTATATGAGAACTGCTTTAAACATATAACCAACACAGCAATGAGTGAACTGCAAACCCGGTAGGCTATTTGTGTAAAAATGTCTTTATAGAATGGCATATATTGCTCTCATTTGAACATTTGTACGAAGAATTTAGTGACAAGGGTGGAGACAAGAAGCTTTACAGGCTAACCAAAGTGAGAGAACAGAAGGACCGTGACCTGAATCAGGTGAAGTGCATCAAAGATGAGGATGACAGAGTCTTGATGGATGATGAGCATATTAGACGTAGATAATAGACATATTTCCATAAAATCCTAAAGGAAGAGGGGGATATGTGTATTGTATTAGATGATTTGGAGAACTCCGAGAGTCGTCATGACTTTGGTTTTTGTAGGCATATCAAAATAGGGGAGATCGAGGGGGCTATGCGTAAGATGTGCAGGAGAAGAGCGACTAGCTAGGCCAGATAAAATTCCGGTAGAATTTTGGAAGAACGTGGGTAGAGCTAGCTTGGAAGGGCTTACTGCGCTGTTTAACATCATCTTTAAGACAAGAAGATGCATGTGGAATGGAGGTGGAGTACGATGATTCTGGTGTATAAGAATAAGGGAGATATCCAAAATTGTAACTACTATAAGGGTATGAAGTTGTTGAGCCACACTATGAAAGTCTGGGAAAGAGTGGTGGAAGCGAGGGTGCGGAAGAGCGTGTCTATTTTTGAAAACCAGTTCAGATTCATGCCGGGAAAGGAAGCCATTCACCTTCTAAGAGCAGTATAGGGAGAGGAAGAAGGACCTACATATGGTTGTCATTGATATAGAAAAAGTATACGACAAAGTTCCGAGGGAGATTCTATGGAGGTGTTTGGAGGCTAGGGGTGTTCCGGTGGCTTACACTAGGGTGATTAAAAACATATATGATTGAGCTAATGAAGATCGTGTGATTGGGGAGGGGGGATGGGGGATTTGGATCACTGATGATAGGCTATAATTACATATTTTAGTAGATTATTACACTCTAATTTACTGCACTTTAGTTGAGTTTGCGCTTTAACCGCTAGTGTTTTGCACTAATGGTGTGTTTTATGCTTTGTAGGAATGATTCCGAGCTATATAGATGTTATGGAATTAGTGATTTGGAGCTTTTGAAGTCTAAGTAAAAGCCTAAGGAATTAAGCCGGGATCATATTCAGGGATCAAATTAGATAATTAAGTACGAACGAAGACTCGAGAAGGCATATTGCGCACTTAGACATATATGTTTTCTCCGAACTCCAATTGGGCTCCACAATATATTGTTGGAAATCTAACTCAAAGGGATACAACTTTCATGTTTTACGGTTTTCCAAATTCCAAATGAAACAGGGTGAAAAAACGCGGTCGAAACCGCGATCGCGGCAGAAAATCAGAGAGCTTGTATGGCCGCGGTCCTACCGCGTTTTGGCCGCGGTCGCACCACTCCAGGCGTCAAAAAGAAGTCCTATTTCGTCCGGGACAAGGTTATTTCGGCCTTACACTATTCCAACTTGTATAAAAGGGGTCCTAAACCTATTTTGAAGAGGATGAGACATATTTTGGACATAAATTAGACTTAAGGAGGCAAGAACACATTGAGGGTAAGGCGGGGAATTCTTCAACAAGTTTTTCCTTCCTCTTCCTATTTTTCATTGTTGGTTATGATTTTTAGTATTGTAGTTTTACTTACTATTATGAATAGCTAATTCGTTTTCTAGGGTTTTGG
>MU695801.1:2111-54421 GCA_026770625.1 Nicotiana glauca
GAGCGGTAAGAAATCACGTAAGAACACTCCATCATGCTATATAGGACAATACAACCTTTCGAGAAAATAGTAAAACCGTGAAAATCCTTTAGAAACTTTAGCTCAGTTAAAAATCTCTTTTGAAAATATTCTTTTTCCAACAGTAAGCATATGAATGTGATATCAGGTAGTGCAAGTCCGCACACAAGTCAGCCCCTCGGGCACAACACACTATTTACAAATAACACCAGAGTATCTGGTACACAGTGCAAGAAATAGCATGGATGCCAATGATATGAGAGTGTTAAATGTCATGCCACGTAGTACAGACAGGAATCAATGCGTGAATGCAATGCAATGCACATGACCGCTGCGGCGTACAGCCCGATCCATTGGGGTACCCGCGCTCACTGTGGGGGGTTCAGACTCCGGAGGGGCTCATACAGCCCAAGCGCAATATTAATATCACACTGCTGCGGCGCGCAGCCCGATCCATGCACAGTCCAGCGCACATAAGCCCCTTGGGCAATAGTAAAATAGTAGTTCTCAGCTCGAAACGTCAGTAAAATATCATTTAAGTTTTCAAATCTTAGAAAGATACTTGAGTTTGCAAAACAGTATTTAGAACCTTGGACTGAGATAAAATAATATGCAACATAATGCAAAAACAGTGATATCAATCCCTGAAGGATTCAAATAATCGGCACGAAGCCCAAAAAATAGCAATCAGCCCAAATCATGATAGCATCAAGTAGTTTTTAGTCAATCACGCAGTAAAATCAACAACCGGGACGGACCAAGTCACAATCCCCAACGGTGCTCTACCCCACGCTCATACCTGGCGTGCAAGTCACCACAATACAACACTATGATGTGCAAATCCGGGGTTTCAAACCCTCAGGATATCATTTACAAGTATTACTCACCTCGAACCGGTGAAATCTCTAGCTCGTGATGCCTTTTCCCCTCAATTCGGCCTCCACGCGCGTCAAATCTAACCAAAATCAGAGCGAATGCATGACAATATACTAAGGGAACAATACCCAATCGTAAACAATCAAAAAATATCAAGAATCTCGAAACTAGCAAAACCCGAGCCCCGGGCTCGCTTCTCAAAAAAAATACAAAACTCACATTACCGGATTCCTCGTCTCGCCACGAGTTCATACATACCAAGAACTCCCAAATCCGAGCTCAAATGACCTATCAAATCCCAATTTGAAATATCAAAAACTCAAGCCCTAATTCATCAACCTTAGGCTTAATTTCCATGAATTTATAGAACAATTTCATAACATAATCATGTTTTAAGACCAAGATTCTTATCTCAAGTCGATTCCTCTTGAATCCCTCTAAAATTCCCGTCCAAAAGCTCCCAAGGACGTTCAAAAATGGAGGAAAATGCATAACCCTCGCGGATGAAATATAATATAAAACCATCCTGCCAACAACGATTTTCGCTTCTGCGGTCGGATTACCGCACCTGCGGCTCCCGCTTTTGCGACCATATGACCGTTTTTGCAGTCTAACTTAACTCACCAGGGACCGCTTCTGCGGTCCAAAACCGCTCATGCGTTTACCGCTTAAGCGGATTTCCTTCCGCACCTGCGGTGCATGCCAAGGCCTACCAGACCGCACCTGCGACCCAAACGCCGCATCTGCGGAACCGCCTATGCGGCCCCCTTTCCGCAGATGCGGAAACAACAGAACCTGCAACCCAAAATCATGCAACAACTCCAAACTCTCCGTTTAACCACCTGAATTTACCCCGAGGCCCCCAGGACCTCAACCAAAAGCACAAACATGATCTATTACCTTATTCAAACTTGCTCGAACCATTAAAACACTATCGTTAACATCAAAATCATCAAATTTCACCAAATCAAAGCCTAAGTTCTTCAAAACTTCCGAAATGCGCATTCGATCAAAAACCCAACCAAACGATGTCCGAANTTCTAACTTCGCCAATTCAAGCCTAATTCTACACCGAGCCTCCAAACTCAATTCCGATCGCACTCCTAAGTCACAAATCATCCCCCGAAGCTAACCAAATCACCGGAATTCACATCCGAGCCTTCTAACTATATAGTCAACTTCCGGTTGACTTTTCCAAAAGAAGCTTCCTTCTAAGAGGCTAAGCGCCTCATTTCCAACTAAAACCAATTAAATTCTATCCGATCAACTCAAATACTGATATTAAAACATAGAACAACATAATATGGGGGAAACGGAGCGGTAACTAACATGACGACGGGCCGGGTCGTCACACAAATATACTCATAACCATCAAAATAGGAGATTTACCAACCAATTTCTAGCCAATGACACAGTATGAACATCACTCGGACGGACTAAGCCATAATTCCCAATCACAAACGACCCTGCACTCGCCGTAGAATGCGTGTCTCGCCTCAATATAGCATCACAGTGTGATATACCGGGGTTTCAAACCCTCAGGTCATCATCTACATCTATTACTCACCTCAAACCGGCCACAAGACTAGTCCGCTATGCCTTTTCCTCTCGAATCCACCTCCTAGCGCGTCGAATCTGGCCAAAACCACAACGAATACATTACAATAGGCTAAAGAAACATAACCCAATCAAAAGAACTCGAAAAATACCAAAAATCTCGAAGTTGGCAAAACCCGAGCCCCGAGCCCACTTCTCAAAAAATTATGAAATTCACATCACCGGATTCCTCGTCTTGCCACGAATCCGTACATATAAAATTCATCAAAATGGGAGTCCACATGCTCCCTCAAATCCCAAACTCTCATTTCAAAACCCAAGCCCTAACCTCCATTTTTAACCTTTAAATTCTTTGGGTTTTCAGTGTTAATCCATGTTTATGCACAATAATAACATAATCTAGGTCCAAGAATCCTTATCTGATGATAGCCCTCAAAACCCTCTTCAAAAATCGCCCAAAATTTCCTTAGTCCGAAGTCCCAAATGTTTTCTTCTCTTTCAAAAATCGTGAAAACACTGTTCACTTAAATCCCAGCCAGGTTTCGCTTCTGCGGTTGGGATACCGCACCTGCGGCTCCCGCTTTTGCGCAAAAGGACCGCTTCTACAGTCTAATTTAAAATCCTCAGGACCACTTCTGCGGTCACAACCCGCTCCTGCGATGTCCGCTTTTGCGGACTGCCTTCTGCTTCTGCGGAAATTGCCAAGCCCTTCATGGACCGCTTCTGCGACATCCCCGCCGCATCTGCAGAACCGCTTCTGCGGTCCCTTTTTTGCAGATGCGGAAATACCAAAAACCAGAAAAATCTGACCTGCAACACACTTCAAAACTCTCGTTTAACCACCCGAATTCACCCCGAGGCCCTCGGGACCTTGACTAAAGACACAGATGAGACCCAATACCTTACTCAAACTTTCTCGAACCGTCAAAACACTATAGTTAACATCAAAATCATCAAATTTTCTCAAATCAAAGCCTAAGTTCAACCAAAACTTCCGAAACTCGCTTCGATCAAAAACCCGACCAAACGACGTCCGAATGACCTAAAATTTTGCACACACATCCAAAATCACCTAACGAAGCTACAACAACTCTCGGAATTCCATTCCAACCCCCGGATAAATATCTCACCTATCAACCGGAATTCGCCAAAATTCTAACTTCGCCAATTCAAGCCTAATTCTACATCGGACCTCCAAAATCAATCGCACTCCTAAGTCAAAAATCATCCCCCGAAGCTAACCGAATCACCGAAAATCACATCCGGGCCCTCTAACTCAATAGTCAACATCCAGTTGACTTTTCTAACTTAAGCTTTCCTTAAGGAGATTAAGTGCCTCATTTCTTATCAAAACCAATCCAAATCAACTCTAACACACCACATACCGATAACAAAACATGAAGAAACATGAAATGGGGGAAACGGAGCAATAACACAAGAGACGACGGGTCAGGTCGTCACATCCTCCCCAACTTAAACAAACGCTCGTCCTCAAGCGTACCCAGAGTTGTCCTAGAAGCCAACCAATAGCGAAATGACCTTACCAAGCATATACCCGGGGCGATCCCACGCCACCCTATCTCTTATAGGTACGACAACACAACATAGTTGAAATTACCCAATATAGTCTGGCTCATAATTCACAGATCTACCTTTTCACTTCTGAAACCATCAATACAATCAAAAGCTCACACCTATACTTTGAATAGTCCCAAACCAGCTGTAATGATCCATACCTGCAACCTCAGGTGCAATCACATGATATACCACATAATCCAAGCACTCGAAACGATAACTTCTATTCACAGTGGTTACTCACAACATCCAAATACAGATAGAAAACCTCTTATTAGCTAAAGTTTTACTCCAACACTTTCGTATACTGCCAACGGTAAATAAAACACGCGATAAACCGTAACCATTACTCAGGTCACCCATACATGAAGCCACTTCCTTTTTGACTAATACCACAATAGATTTTTGGGCCAAACCTCGATATAAACCCTCTAACCAGCTGAAATCACATCTGTTCACATTCATTAATGACTTCAACGATCACCTCAAATTCAACACACCACCCTGGTGATACGATACCTCAATACAGGCCTAAGGCACACCTTGCATAATGCACGCACCATTAAGGAACGGTCTGGACATACTCAAATCATGACAAATAACTCAAACGAAAGAGTTGTACCCCAAGCTCAACAGTACCATTACAACACAAAGCTCAGACCCCGTCTCACATCATAGAAATAGAGTACTTGAATCCTCCTCGAAAGATCATAACTTCGCGTGGCCTCGCCACAACGCGCTATCCTATCCAAACACTATTACACATGAAGCACCTCAAGTCACCATGATCAAAATAGACAGCCACGCACAGATTGATATCTGAAACCAAGCAATCCATCACACCCACGGTGAAGCAAGTAATATACACCATTCAATCCTGAAAGGACACAACCGATGCGCCATTCGCCGAGCAACAGCCAATACGGACTTTCCTAAGAAATCAGGAAGCAAGACATACCAAGTAATATATGGAAAACTATTCTCAACATCACACTGTTGCGGCGTGTAACCCGATCCAGTTAACATACACGTGGCGCTGTGCCACCGATCCACACAAATATCTCATATAGGGAAATACACATCGAGCCAAATTTGCTCATTATAACAAAATACCGAGCATCGATCGTAAGCATACTGAGTGCATAATGATATCTACTTATAGCGTTGTAAGCTACAAAACTGAACTTCCACTATGAATCTCGATAGCACCGCACTATATGTGTCCACAGTCAGAAAATCATAATGCCTCACAGCACAGAAAATCAACTCATAGATCTCCCCAGATCACTAGCAGGTGCAATGCACATAACTGTTGCGGCGCGCATCCCGATCCATTTGGGTACCCGCGCTCACTGTGGGGGTTTAGACTCCGGAGGGGCTCCTACAGCCCAAACGCAATATCATCGTAGCATTCGCTGCAGCGTGCAACCCAATCACAATCAGTCCAGATATATGTATGTAAGCAACACATGCACAGTCAAGTTTATCATTTTCAGTTCCAATTATTAGGAATTATAGATTTAAGTGGTTAAAACCTTAGAAATTTACTAAGCATTTCGAGACAGTGTTCAACTCAGGACTGATATCATGAAAACATGCCAAACATCATGGAAACGGTGATAATAATCCCTAAGGGATCCAGATAATCAGCATACAACCCAAATATACTCATAACCATCCAAGTAGGAGATTTACCAACTAATTTCTAGCCAATGACACAGTATGAACATCACTCGGACAAACTAAGCCATAGTCCCCAATCACAAACGGCCTCGCACTCGCCGCAGAGTGCGTGTCTCGCCTCAATATAGCATCACAGTGTGATATACCGGGGTTTCAAACCCTCAGGTCATCATCAATATCTATTACTCACCTCAAACCGGCCACAAGACTAGTCCGCTATGCCTTTTCCTCTCGAATTCACCTCCTCGCGCGTCGAATCTGGCCAAAACCACAACGAATACATTACAATAGGCTAAAGAAACATAACCCAATCAAAATAACTCGAAAAACACCAAAAATCTCGAAGTTGGCAAAACCCGAGCCCCGAGCCCACTTCTCAAAAAATTATGAAATTTACATCACCGGATTCCTCGTCTTGCCACGAATCCGTACATATAAAATTCATCAAAATCGGAGTCCAAATGCTCCCTCAAATCCCAAACTCTCATTTCAAAACTCAAGCCCTAACCTCCATTTTTAACCTTTAAATTCTTTGGGTTTTCAGTGTTAATCCATGTTTATGCACAATAATAACATAATCTAGGTCCAAGAATCCTTAGCTGATGATAGCCCTCGAAAACCTCTTCAAAAATCGCCCAAAATTTCCTTAGTCCGAAGTCCCAAATATTTTCTTCTCTTTCAAAAATCGTGAAAACACTGTTCACTTAAATCCCAGCCAGGTTTCGCTTCTGCGGTTGGGATACCGCACCTGCGGCTCCCGCTTTTGCGCAAAAGGACCGCTTATGCGGTCTAATATAAAATCCTCAAGACCGCTTCTGCGGTCACAACCCGCTCCTGCGATGTTCGCTTTTGCGGACAGCCTTCCGCTTCTGCGAAAATTGCCAAGCCCTTCATGGACCGCTTCTGCGACATCCCCGCCGCATCTGCGGAACCGCTTCTGCGGTCCCTTTTCCGCAGATGCGAAAATACTAGAAACCAGAAAAATCTGACCTGCAACACACTTCAAAACTCTCGTTTAACCACCCGAATTCACCCCGAGGCCCTCGGGACCTCGACCAAAAATACAGATGTGACCCAATACCTTACTAAAACTTGCTCGAACCGTCAAAACACTATAGTTAACATCAAAATCATCAAATTTCCTCAAATCAAAGCCTAAGTTCAACCAAAACTTTTGAAACTCGCATTCGATGAAAAACCCGACCAAACGACGTCCGAATGACCTGAAATTTTGCACACACATCCAAAATCACCTAATGAAGCTACAACAACTCTCGGAATTCCATTCCGACCCCCGGATCAAAATCTCACCTATCAACCGGAATTCGCCAAAATTCTAACTTCGCCAATTCAAGCCTAATTCTACACCGGACCTCTAAAATCAATTCCGATTGCACTCCTAAGTCACAAATCATCCCCTGAAGCTAACCGAATCACCGAAAATCACATCCAAGCCTTCTAACTCAATAGTCAACATTCGGCTGACTTTTCCAACTTAAGCTTTCGTTAAGGAGATTAAGTGCCTCATTTCTTATCAAAACCAATCCAAATCAACTCTAACACACCACATACCGATAACGAAACATGAAGAAGCATGAAATGGGAAAACAGAGCAATAACACAAGAGACGACGGGTCAGATCGTCACATTTATTACATAAAAAGAGCGTTAGAACACAAAGTAAAAATGTTAGTATATTATTAAGAATCAAAATGCTACACAAAGTGTCTGAGGAAGCACCATCAAAGCTAAATCTTAAACAAGAACAAGTTTTCAAGACTATATTATAAAGAGTCAATTATGCTATAACGGGATTGTTCTTTGTAGATGCCTCCGGCGGAATTGAAATAATATTTCTATATCATGCATTACTTGCAAATATCATATCAAGGGCATGACAATGTTAGTAATAATAACAAATGGCATACCAATAACGATTTCATTGTGAAGCCACCCACTTTAGATTTGATATACTTCTTCAAATAACTTAAACAACAATCACAAATATATCAAAGCAGAGCAATGGTGCTAAATTTATAGGGAAAGCAAAATTGAGAATAAGGGATGAAGTACTAATGGCTAAGTGTCAAACGATCGAAACAATTTTTCGGAGTTCTAGAGATATATCGGATACTAATGAACCATTTGGTGGAAAATTAATAGTTTGGAAGGTATTTTATGTCAAGTACTACCAGTAGTTCCAAAACCGACAAAAGCAGGGATTGTAAAAGCTAGCTTACCAAAGTTATACTTCTAGCCTCAAATGAAAAAAGTTTCAACTGACAAGATTTATAAAGTAAGAACAGATCCAATATTCAGTGTCTTTTTGCTTCGTGTCGGAAACGAAAAGAGCATCCAATAAAAGATTATTTGGTTCTTACTGAATACTTGGTTATCAATCTCAATGGTAATGGTAGTGCATTTAATAAGAGAATTATTTTTATTATTAGATTGAAACGCAATTTTTGCAAATTGCATGATAGAATTAAAAAGATATCTTACCTACCAAAAAATGAATATGTTGATCAACTAAATAAAAGGTTGATTACAAAATTTTATAGTAAAAATAAAATATTTTTCTGTTTTTGACTCAGCAGAAAATGATACTAATAATTAGTATCAAGAAAAATACTTAAATACTCTAATACCAAATGGCCTTATACCATATATGTTTATTGTCAAGTTTATTATTTCATGTGTTTGTAGTGTAACCGTATATATAATAGACTAAGTTAAAATTGATCTTCCATTGTATGTAGGTTGATTTTGAAGAAAAATATGTCTGTCATGCTAGTGAAAAACTTAGATATGCTGAATAGCTTATGTAATAGCACAAAGATGGTATATACAAGTTTTAACAATAACGGCATACATGCAAAAATTATGATACTGACCAATGTGCTTCTAAGTATATTCTTTATCCCTGAATTCAACTTTCATCTTTTGGAACTAAGGAATATCCTTTTAAATTTATGTGAAAATAATTTTTAGTATGTTTATGTTTTGCAAATATAATAAATAAAGCACAAGAACAAACATTCTAAATATTGGACTATATTTACCACAATATATTTTTTTGTACGAACAATTATATGTTGCACTTTCAAGAGGGATATCAAAATCGACAACAAGGGTTCTGGTTAAGGCAGAGCAACCAAAGCATTAGGAAAAAATATACACAAAAATATATTGTCAACAAATAAATGTTCGTCAAGATATCATCGCATTAAATACTTTTAAACTATAATATATAATTATCTTACTAACATGACAAAATTGATCATTTCTATAGGTTTTGATGATGTCCTTTTATTTCAAATTCATGTAAAATCCTTTATCTCCCTCCTCCTCCTCCCATTTCTTCTTCTTCTTCTTGTATTATTATACATAAAATTTAGAATTTAACGTAATAATATTTTTCGGTATTTAGATGGTTGTTGCATTATTATACATGAAATTTCTCTCATTAATTAAGTTTTATTGTTCCTTCATATAAATAAATATTTAAATCATCACGTGTCATTATTAACGTGCAATGCACGTTCATAGATACTAGTCTCAAGTAATGCCCTTATTCTCAACAGTATTTTATGTTCACACAAAATTTAGTCAAGGATCGAATTCTAAAGAGTGTGATATTGACAGTCTATTCTAATGCAAACATTAATGCATACACATCTTAAACTTGTAACATATAGGTTATACAAAAATAACTTTTTCGTTGTTCTAAAGTTTCCATTTTAATCAATGTATTTTTTATATAAAAACAAAAAATATTCAAGTCAAGCATTTTTTTTCTCTTTTATTTAGTTGTACACTCATATTCTCAAAATCATAAATCTGCCTTTATATTAGGCTCCTCATGTTAGATAAACTGAAGAGGTTAAATGAATGAGTTGAGGTTAAAGTTTTAAAATTAAAAAAAAACGTTAAACTCGCCCAAGACCGTTAAATTAAATTTAGATGGCATAGGTGATATAATTTACACATACCATACATTTTATGATATATACAGGCAAAATTTTACCATTTAAGTATTTTCTGAACGAGTTAAATCCTAATCAATTTTCTGAATCAATCAGTTTTGGTGCTTCTAAATTAAATTTATTAATTCAACATTCACTGTATAGCAAGAAGTTAAAAGGACATGCTGAGGCGGACCGCGGATACAGGATTTAAATTCTATGAGTTCAACTTTAAAAATTTTTAGTATTGAACCCATTCTATATTCAAAGTTATGAGTTTGTATTTACTATTTAAAAAAATTTTAAAAATTTTTATATATAAATTTTTGTTTCGCCGAAAATTATGGGTTCAATTAAACCCGTCAAAGATACACTACATCATGGCGAAGACGTCATTGATCACGTGAAGTTCAATATGGAATGATGTGGAAAGTAGATAACCAAATATTTTATTTATTTAGCAACTTGGCTAAATATTTATTCGAAATAGAAACAAAAAGAGGTAAGCAACTTGGCTAAATTTAGCAAAAGTAAGGAATAAAAAACCAAAGAAAAAGGAAAGAGCTCTTCGCATTAAATGACATTTGCTCAACTCCTTCATAAATCTTCCACCACACAACAGGAATTTCTTCCCTAGTTTTATTTTATTTGTGTAACCTGTGATTCCATGTTCTTTACGCATACGTTCTGAAATTTTAGTTGATAGTTACGTATTCCCCAATTATTATTATTTTTATTTATAAACTACTTATTATACACAGAAAATAAAACAAGGATTTCTAGCTCCATCTCTGCCACATGCTATGTCGCGCTTGTACATATAGTCTAGTTTCATTTTTGTCAACAAACAAACCAGTGTACTGGTATTTCATTGTCCTCGCCATTATTTTATCTAGAATCTGCATGGTCAAGAAATATATACTACTCCGAGTTTCAATCTATATGAGATAGTTCAACTTTGCACGATTTTTTTAAAAAAAATCTTTTTAAATTGTGTTTTTAAAAGCTTAAGTTACAAAATCTTTGCGGGTCCTCGCCATTGCAAATCTATAGGTGTTAATATTATTTGCTACTTGCTGCTTTATTGGAAACATATATACTCTCTACCTATATAAGGTAGGAGTAAATAATGTGTACACACTGCCCTTCCTATACCCCATTTATAAAAATATACTGAGTTTGTTATTATTGTAAGGATAATATAGATAAAATAAAAGTATAAAGTTGGATTATTTTTAAATATAAAACTACTTTTCTTTCTAATGGACTAATAAAAAAGTATATTACTTAAATTAAAACGGAATAAGTATAATTGAATAACTGGTGGGGACTGGAAGTTGCATAGTTGCAATTTTCAGGTCACATCATTTTGATAAGTATGTTACTAGTTGTGGGTCTTGTGGTCAGGACATATGGATTCAATGCACAAAGTTGAGCACTTCGTACCGAGAAAGACAAGAACCTCGAGGACGTATTAGTCATCACTCATCAATTAGGCGTTTTCTGGGGGTAGGGGGGTTAATTTCTTTTTTAAATGAAAATTATTGATTTTCAAATTCATGAAACAGTATGGGTAAAAAGAAAATATATTAATGTCTTCTAACTTTTTGAAGTGCCAAATATTTTTGCGACCGATGTTTTATTAAAGTGGCAAATATAAAGAACATCGACTATTAATTTGGCACGAAGCTTTATTTTAACACCTCAATTTTAGGTTAAGTAGATGTATTAAATATTTTATGTTGTCAAAATGTGCTTATTAAAATAAATTTAACAATTACGAATGACTCAAAGTACATGAAATGTTAATCTTTTTGACGTGGCAAACCAATCAAATATGGAATACATTATAAAAAAAAAAAAGTGATACGCAAAAAGTTAACGAAGATATGAGATGTTCAATAAATATCACGTAAAGATATGATGCCAAACTATATATTTTGCCAAATTTATGAGACCAACGATGTATTTCAATTCTTCTTTTCTCCGAGCACCAATGAATTATCAACTCCAAAAGCAGATCATTAGGTCCACCGTCCATTGTCTGGCTGTGTGTCATTTCATTCTCCCTACCAAGTTACACGTCCTCCACTTACATTTAAAATTTAATTTATAATTCTACTTACCCACTCTCTTCTCCAATGTTTTATGATATTTGTCACGTTAATTACGTGAGTCCTCTTTTTATTTTACGTACTTAAATATTATACTATTAAGGATATTCACGGTCCAATAACAATGCTAAATAATAAAGTATAGTTAGAGAATATATATATAATAATATTATTTGTCCCAAATTTTTATCTGAAAATAAATTCTGAACAGAACTTGGTTTATGATCAGATTGCGCTAGATAGCATGACTAATTTCTGCCAAACTTTACATCCTGAATATATAAACTTTAACATAATAACAAACTTTATTTTTCATATAATAATCCAAATAAAATATATAATTATTCCAAAAGAAATGCATATTTCAAGTAAAAGGATAGCTAGATTTGGTGCGACAACGTGAGAGTTACTACGAAATTGTCCCCTTTATTTTACCACTTTTATTTTGTGTCCTTTGGAAGTCGCTGAGAATTCTTTTTTAATGTTTGATCATCAAATTCTTCTAGCTATTTTTCACTTTTTGTGTCTTCGTGTGATTAGAAATTAGATGGACTCATGTTTGAAGTTTATGCTCCTTCCTTGAGTTCTCAAGTCTCTAATAAATTTCAAGCAAATTCATGAGATATTGGAGAAGTATGACATTTTCTAGAAATAACTTTTTTTTAAGCTTTGATCATCTTAAACCTCAACTAACCATATCCTAGATCTTTAAACAAAATAAAATATTAGAGAATAGAAGTAATTGAAGAGCCTTTGTTTTACCCTTATAAGTTTTGATCATCCTAAATCTCAATTAGCCCTAAATCCTAAACGTTTAAATAAAAGGAGATATTAGGGAGGCAAATCTAATTTATAATTTGTACTTTTTCTAATTTTACTTAGAATCTTTAGATTATTGGAGTTCACAAGTTTACTCTAGCATCACACACAATAACTTTACATTTTGTCTATGTATGATTAGTTGACTATGTTACGCAAAGTTTACTCTATACTTATCTAATATTGTCATATAAATATTATCCAAATGCCAACAATAAATTAAAATTGTGGAATACTTTTTTTAGAGAAAATAGTAAACATTAATATCTTAGGGAATCACGTAAAGTTTGAACAATCAATTTTTAGCTCAGTGAATGTGATAGAACTACTGAGATAAAATTTTTTATTTATAATAATTTAACTTCTTCTTTACAAGTAGAATTCATATCCAAACATAACTTTAACTTTTAAATATATATATTTTTAACTTCAACTTCAATTGATCTAAATTTTCAACTTTAATCAAATATTATCCAAATGTCAACAGTAAAGTATTGTTTTTCTAATGACATGTAATTAAAATTAAAAATTAAAGTTGATATAGAAATAGCCACAAAATTAAAAAAATATCGATATAGTAATATGGCAAAATAACGAAATAAATTATACTACAAAAATATTTAACTATATTTAACTTTTAGGTTGAAGGAAAAGAAGAAAGTATAATTAGCATGGGAAGACATAGATATGGTGTAGGCAAATAGTCTCTAGGTTTTGGTGTTAGCGGTAGTTCTTTGAAATTTTTTATTTTGTGTCTCACACAATTGACTTAGTTGTGTGAGACCTTTTTTTTTTTGTCTCATAATTATTTGGGCTCCAAAATTTTGTGAATCCATTTATATAAGATATGAGTCCACAAATATATGAGATAAAAAGAAGTCTCACACAATTAGTATAAGTTATGTGAGACACACAATAAAATCACTCTTTCTTTCGGTGTGAAAAGCCACGGATACTAACATCATTTAGCATGACAAAGTCCCTTCGGGGACATCCGATAGAATTGGAACGATACAGAGAAGATTAGCATGACCCCTACGCAAGGAGACACGCACAAATCGAAAAATGATCCAAATTTTTATAGGAAAAAAAGAAAAAAAAGAAAAAAAAAGTTTTAGCATGACAAATGGACGGAAAGTTGACACTCGTCCAAAGAATGTGCTACTGATTGACGATAAGTAAGGGGTACTTTCATCAAAAGTTCAAAAACTTTTATATAGCAGCTATAGTGGAATTTTTTCCGGCCAATCGTATTGTTATGTTTTTATTGAAATTACAAAATTATCCTTATTTTGACATGCATGTATGTTGACCTTGAGGTGCGTGTATTCCCTCTTATTAAGGGGTCGTTAGGTGATGCATTAGATAAACTAATGTATGCATTAACTTTGTGTATTAACACTGTATTGTTTGGTAGATATTTTGAATATATACATTAGTTATGCAAGCATTAGTTATACATTCTATTTGGTATTATCCTGTCATAACTAATTCATAGAAAATATTGGTATTAACAATGCAATGGGTTTTAATGTATGTATTAGCTTAGTTAAAGACAAAATTGTTCTTCAAAATTTATGCTTAATTAAAATATGCTAGATTCACCCTATTAACTCAATATAAATATTTAGTAATTATTTGCTCAAACAACAATAACTCGTATAAATTCTATGTCACTGTATTAGCCTGTTTGGCCCAGCTTTTCTTTTTGTCAAAATATTTTTGTTTGGTCATAAGTATTTTTTTGTCAAAGTTAAAGTGTTTGACCGCACTTTTAGAAATAAAAAGGTATTTCAAAATAGAAACAAAAGCATTTTTTGACCAACAAAATACTTTTGAAAAATATATACTTAAAAGCACATTTAAAAAGCTTAACTAAATATTAATTATTGCTCAAAGTATAATTCAATTAATTAGCCAAATATAAATTACTTCTCAACAAAAATATTTTTTTAATTTTTTTTTTAAGAAAAATACTTTTTAAAATTTAGCCAAGCATGCTTCTTCGTGCAATAAGAGAAAAAGGAAAGCACTATAATGTAGGGCTAGGTATATATCAGGTAAAATCGAAAACCCGAATCGTTAATTGTTTATTGGGTTATCGGTATCGAGTTATTGGGTTAATGGTTTGATAACGGTTTAGAATTTTTTACTATTGGGTTATCGGTTCGAGCATCGATTTTTCAATTTTGTTAATGGGTTAATCGATAACCCAATAAGAATTAATAAAATTATAACTTTACCCTTAAGTATATACAAATGTCCGTTCCTTCTCTCCTATTCTTTCTCAACCCCACTCTTCAATTGCTTCATCTTTATTCTTCATAGACCTTACTAGTTATTCCTAGCGCAAGTCTTTAGTATACTATACGTGAATTATTCTCTTTTTTTTTTTTGCTTAAATTTAGTGAATTGTCTTTTCTTTTTTGCTTAACTCTAGATTGAATAATCTTATCGGGTAAACCGATATCCGAACCGATAATGTTTGATAACCGATTAACTGATACCCGATACCCGATATCTTATCGGTTTATCAAATTTTATAAACCGATAACCGATATGCTAAACCGATAATATTCATAACCGAACCGAACCGACTGATGTTCACCCCTACTGTAATGATAAGCTATCAAGCAGAAAGAAATGAAGAATGAGTTAATGAATTATTGGCAGCCAATGGTTCATAATAAGTATCTTCGACTATGCAACGATGACGGCAACAACAACAACCCAATATAATCTCACTTAGTGGGTCTGGAGAGGGTAGTGTGTACGCAGACTTTACTCTTACCCTGGGATAGAGAGGCTGTTTCCAAATAAACCCCCGGCATCATTCCTTCCAAGAACTTCCCATCTTGCTCTTGGGGAGACTCGAACTCACAACCTCTTGGTTGGAAGTAGGGGTTGCTTACCGGCATCCTTCACTCTTCGACTATGCAATGCATCTTAATTCTTACCGTGGTATTATTAAAGTTCATTCAGATTTTTAACTTTTCGAGTAAATATGCATAAAAAGTTTCGATAACATTTAAAAGTTGATGATCCAAATCGGATGTTGCTAATCACATTTAAGATGAAACTTTGAATAACAAGTTATTCCCCCCGTTCACTTTTACTTGACGTTTATACTAAAAAGAAATTTTTATTTTTACTTATCACTTTCGCATTTCAAAATAAGATAAAAAAATTCGCTGTTATACCCATAATATTTATTACTAATTTAAATCATTTTCTCAAATCCAATAAAATATGCATCAATTAATATAAATTTCATGGTAAGAAGCGTGAAAAATCAAAACGTGCCAAGTAAAAATAAAAGGAGTAGTAATTCACAAGCTAAAAAGAAACCACAAATCTAACTATGCAAAGATATTTTAGAGGCACCACAAAAAGATATTCAAACAAAGAGAAGCTTTATTACGCACGCTTTTTCAAAGTTTGCGAGCCACCAAACAACTTCCTTAGAAAATTAAGAGTCTAAAACAGTTCTTTTTGACTTGCCTAAAGTACCCCCAATAAACTAGTTAAATTTCTCCATGGCTCATCTAATCCAGCCCATTAAATCAACACCAAAAGGGCTGTACAGGTAATTCAAGAGGGGCTGGGTAGGGACCACCTCACTATTGATTGATTAAAATGAACAGTGATAAGCGGTGCCATTAGCATTGACATTAGTAGAGTTGCGTTTTGGAGCAGCTCTTGTGTTTGAACCTGAATCACGTGTCCTCTTCTTAACCGTTGGATTTTCCCCATCCATCATCTTTGCTAAATCTCCACCGAACATTTCTACGAACGTCCTCTGCAAATCCTCCATACTCTCCTCCTTTCAATTAATTCAAAAGAGAAAAAAAAGAAGATTAAATACAATATTTTCAGAGGGCAACATACAGTTAAAAATGAATGTAGGAGTAACTAATTAATCTCTTACCGCTGCCCCAACATTTTGATCCATTCTGTTCATCAAATCGTGCAGGAAATCACCCATTCCCTGCATGCCATTTCACCAAAATTTAGGGGGTAAATTCATAATTACCCTAAAGTAAGACGACGAAAACGGCGGCATGACAAGGTACTAAAAGTTAACGACTTCCTTTTTCGTTGTCCCGCAATTTTACATTAATTTTGGACTTCTCCTCCTTCCATGATCCATCCCATTTTAGGTGACGGCATTTTACTATACATCAGGTTTTGAAAATAAATAAGCATTTTAACGAAAAGTATAAAAAAAATAAGAGCAGGCTTTTAAAACGTAGATTAAGGAGTAAATAAAATGTAGAGGAATTCCATGTCACTTTCTGGTTTTTCTGTCTACAACAACAAAAAATAGTTTTTCTCTCTCTAGTCTCTACAACAAGAAGTGTGCGTATACCTAATAAAAACAATTTTTTATATTAAATGGAGGCCTGACAAATTATATCACTAAGTATAAAGAAAATTATGTAGAATTATAGCTTTCAAACACAGAAAAATGTCACTTTCTAATAGAAAAAAGTGTTACTCTTACATGAAATTGACAGAAAGTAGCAGGATAGGAATCCTTAAATGAGTCAAAACTGAATAGTAATTGACACTACTCAACAGATAAACTCGTGATTTTACAAAATTCCGATTGTAATAGTATTCACTTAACATACATTTTAAACAAAAATATTACTACTATTCACTAAATAATAAAGTAGTATACAATTTTCGAATAGGATATTCACGGCCGCCAGGCCGCAATTGTGGAACTAGTAAAAATTCGTAGTGGCAAAATCAGAAACGTGAGGAAAAAAACTGCGAATTTCTTAATGATTACTTGGGAAAAAAAGATCAAAATTACGTACTTCGTCTTCCTCAAGCAGATCAAGGAAACCGGCGTCGTACATTGACCTCTTGTCTTCATCGGAGAGAACTGCCAACACGAATAACGGAAAACTAACGACCGTCAACACCATTCAAAAGATGGACATTATATTTTTCAACAGGCTAAAATAACTACAGACGGACGTCAACGGATTCCATCAAAAGACACTACTTTTATATCATTGTAAATAAATTAATCAATTGTAACCTGAGTAAGCCTCTTGGATTTTCTGAAACCGGCGTTTCGCTTCAGCCACTACCGACGGATTCTTTGCCCACCTATCTGGGTGCCATTTCTTCACCCAAATATCACACGCATGTTAGTACTATACTCGCATATGCACTTTCACATAGTACTCACTATATATTTGTACAAAGGTTTAACTTTTTATTCAATTCCGAGTTAGTTGAAGAAAATAAATACTCTGCGTCATACCAGAGCTAGCTTCCGATAAGCTGAGCGAATGTCGGAGCAGGAGGCATCCTTACGAATCCCAAGCACTGAATAGTAACACGATCCGACGGATCCTCCTTCTCGATCCATACCCGTTTTTGGTTGTCTTTAACCCAGAGCTAAATTCCCAAAAATTGATGCCAAAACAGAGATTGTACCTAAACTGACAGGTACACACATCCAAGTTATAAATTCTGTTAAACCATAAGTAAATACGGTTACGAAAATTTGAGAAGTTAAAGAGAGAGAAAGTGAAAGATATTGAAGAGGAAAAAGATGGTGGCAGAAACGTAATGTGAAGCGTGGAAGAGATGATTTGGAAGATTTGTGTTTTAAGAGGGGAAGGGCAGATGAAAATATCTGGCTAGAGAAAAGATTTGTGATGCCAGAAGGAACGTTCCAGAGATTTGAGATTTTCCAAAAGGGGAAGATATTTTTTTTGGGTGAGTTTTATTGGGCTTGAAGGATGATGAAATTTACCAAAAGTGCCACTGGATCCGATAAAGTCGTTGTCGGTTCCCGGGTTGTGATAATGTATCAACTTTCCGGTTTCGGGTTGTCTTCAAATAAAGCGGGAAAGGTTACATGATGTTTTTTTCTTCTTCTTTTTTTCCGGGCTGAAGTTCATGATGTAATTCAAATCGGGTTTGTTTTTGTTCCATCTACCTTTAGAGAAAAAAAAATAATCGTTTCTTTTTTTGTTTATTTATAATTATGCTTATTAATGTTAAACTCATAGTTAACCTAATTGTTCATCTATTAGGCATATGGATCCCCAACTTAAAAGATTTTTGTCCATCATATATCCTAGATAAGCAAATGGAGTTACAATAAATTTTAAATCTTTAAATAACTCAATATTTGCAGAATACAAGTTCACAACATATAGAGTTATGGTTACGATCTACTACTATATGCTTAAGAGATATGTATTCTCCTTTAATATGTAATTCTCAAGGTTAAATACATTGATATAAACAATAAGTGCGATTATAAGTATTTTCAAGAGAGATATTTGCATTTCCAGTAGAATGAACATCATGAATTGTGTTAGCCCAAATCCAAAATGTTGATGAGTTTTCACATTGTTCTGAATCTATTAATTAAAGTCGAAATATCTTAAAACACTCTTATATTTGATACTGATTATTAGTTTTCTCCCCAAGCAATACCTAATCCTAATTACCACCTTACACTTGAATAAATAAATTTAAATACCCCCTTGATCTCATACACTTTACTTTAAGTTTATACACACACCGGCCTTGTTGGACATTTTATCCGATGTGTGCTCCACATAGGATAAATAATAGAAATTTGTATTACCTATACTAAAATTAAGAAAAAGAAATAAAATTTAAAAAAATGCAGATTAAAACCTATGAACTTAATAGCTTGTTTGGATGGTTGTTATGTATCGCTTCATAATGTATCTTATAATATTATATTGTATTGTACTGTCTCATTTTGATGTATACAATATTTGGATATATTGTGTTGTTTGCCCTCGTTTTATGATATCATGCACCAATAATATAAAGAACAAACTTGCAATATTATAAGAAAAGATAAGTTACGAGGTAGAATTATTATACTAATAGGTAGGGTAAAGTATAAAATAAGATTATTTAATAATAAGAAAGGGCAAGATGAAGAAAAAAAGGTAACAATGACACCAAATCGGTCATTTCATAAAGTGGCACTTTTCATCTAACAATAGATTTAACGATACGATATAATTAAATTTAAGTAACATTCAAAACAAATATTATATTTAAAGTAACAATACGATACAATATAACATGTAACAGCCATCCAAACAAGTTGTAAAAGGCAACTAAATTAAATCATTATGTCCAAACTCTTTTCTCTCACTAAGGTAATTAAGTAATTGAGCATGAAAGCCAAATGAATCGAAAGATTTCTGTTTGGTTCGGATAGGGATTGTGAAATTTTGGAAAAGAATGAAAAAATAATTTACTTTCATTAAGTGATTTATTAGATAATCTTGAATACTATTCAAAATTTAGAAGAATGAGGACTCTTAGAAAGGCGGATCATTGTACTGGCTTACCCTTATTAAGAGCATACTGAAGGATTGCATATAGATGTTCGTAACACATAACGGAAGATAATAACAATCATATGGAGATCTTTTCGCGTTTAAAATTTATGTACATGTCAAAAATCGGATCTAAAACGTACCTGGTGAAGAGAGTCTCGTTTTAGCATTTTCTTCGACAGTGCGAAGACTATATGCGCATCCACACTAAGACCGATACTTGCTATCAGCTCTTTTGATCAATGAAATCCGCGGACAAATTGAACGAAAAATTACTATACCGAAATTTTCTCAAAACCCTTGAACATAATAATAACAAAACAAGAAGGCAATTTTCTTGTCTAAAGACACCTCTCTTGTTCATGACCTTTTCCGATCATCTATATTTTTCATATGAAGCCTTCGCGTATATACTGACATATATCACCTTAGTATCCTCTCCCCAATAGGTTAGGAACATGTTAAAGCGGTGATTTACGTGTAACTCTATTCCAAATTAGGACTTTATAAATCCTTTTCTATTGCAAAATAGCATCCCATGCCACATGGGATTGAAGTTGTCGTAGTCACTTTATTTCAATCCAATGTTAAATTGGATTTAACACATAACTCTTCATATATATATATATATATATATATATATATATATATATATATATTAATCAAGAGACATAATTTAATTTTCTATTCTAAATAGAAAACTTCAATTTATTCACTATTTTGATTTTGAGTGGAACTAATGAGATAAGAAAAAAGGTGCACTGTTTTGAAAAAGTAAGAGCCACTTGAATTGGAAAAGAAAAAAAAAATAGTTGTATTGTTACGAAAAATATTCCTTGATAAGTGGTGGTTCTTGATGTAATTGTGCTTAAAGAAGTATGAGGTAATATACATTGATGTGAAGGTAGAGTTTTGGTTTGACATAAGTGGGGTTTTAAATGCAAAAATGTATGTATTAAAGTGCTTAGGGAGGTGTAGTCACTCTTATATCTAAATGTATCATACCCGTCCCTCAGCCTACATTACAACCAAATAAAGTCATACTTGATCCTAGACTGAATGAGCTCGATTAGTAGAGTAGTACACTACAGGCAAGCCTATGGTGCATCTTTTGTGGCATATAAATGTCGTTTCTGAGAGTGAGTGAATTCTTTCTATCTTGAATTCCTAATTGTGCTTAACTTTTATATTGTGTGGAACTACTCTCTTTTGTTGTGTGAGAGCACTTGATTTATGACGGAAAGATAATGTAAGTGACCTCTATGTTGGAGTAAGTGGATGATGTCATACCTTCTTTTTCTACCCCGTAAGGGGTATAGGGGAGTTTTTCAATTAAGATGATAATTATCGAAACGAGATTATTTATTCAAAATCAGAGTCGCCACTTGAGATAATTTAGGGTGTCCCAAGTCACCGGTTTAAAATTGCGAATCGAGGAAGTTTGACTCTATTTTACAGTCCACAAACATAAAAATCCGAGTAAGAAACTATGTTAACTCGGGAGAAGGTGTTAGGCATTCACTGGTTCTATAATTTTAACACGGTCGCTCAATTATTATTATTAGCCTGATTATGTAATTGATTACATATTTTATACCTATTGGGCATTCTTATTCCTTTTAACCGCTTTCAATGTTTTTTTAGGAAAATTAAAGGTCGTCATACACTTGTTTATTTTTGATAACACATCGTAAACCATACTACATGAAATGCATCTGCGGTTCACGACATGTTTATTTTATTTAACATTGTTTGAAATTGAAGTCGGGTCCCATAAAATGTATACCCGAATTGAAGAATTATGTATCACGACTACATCACGAGAACCATACCCATAGCTATGATACTTTATTTACTTAATGCGCCTAAAGCAAACTACGAGAATTCAAGGCATTATTCTATATTAGTTAAGATATTGATGTGAGGACCATAGACTATGTGGTTGGATGGCACACCTCAACTTACTTAAAGAAGAATTGTGTTCAATTAAAGTGACTTAAAGGGTTCAGGTTTATTCTAAATCAGAATTCAGTCTAAACTACTACTGCAAGTATGCATTGGTATAACTTAACGGGCCTTTAATTACTTTGGAAGACTGGGCCAGCAGCAAGCCCAATTATGTTTTAACGAAAATAAATAGGGGCTGGGCTCGAAATTAAACCCATCAATTGGAACAAAGGGCGAACCTTCCTAGCGATTTTGATTGGGCCAGTAACAAGCCCATCAATCTAATAAGACTCCACCGTAAAATTTATTTTTCTTATTAAATTAACATAAAACTTTTTAAAATAAGTAAACAAACTAAGTCTGAAGACTATTGGGCTCCAAATTAAGCCCAAAGCAAAATAAAATCAGATCACTTTCGGGCCTCTGTCGATGCCCCCTTTTTCTCGCGAAATCAGGTTTATGATATTTGAGCGGATAACTCGTTTTCTTTTGGGAATTGGGTGGGAATTGGGTTGGAATTGGAGAGTCGCCACCTAATGATTAAGTGCATTAGGACACTAAGAAGAATTTTTTATTTAGAAAACCAGAGATTGGGTAAGGGCTTGAAATTATCCCGAGGGGAAGGTGTTAGGTACCCCTCAAGATCCACTAGTGTGGTTCTCGGCCATGCTCCGTTCATCTGAGGTCTGTAGGCTATAGAATTCTTGTGCTTGATCTTGAAGGTTTCATACATGGCTTTCATCAAATCACTGTTGAGGTTGGAGCCGTTATCAGTAATGATTGACTATGGAATTCTGAATCGACAAATGATACGGTCACGGACAAAGTCAATCACGACTTTCTTAGTCAATGCTCTATAAGAAGCTGCTTCAACCCATTTAGTTAAATAGTCAATTGCTATTAGGATAAACCTGTGCCCATTTGATACGGCAGGTTCGAGTGGTCCGATAACATCCATTCCCCATGCAGCGAACGACCATGGTGAGCATGTTGCATTAAGCTCATTTGGTGGCACTTTTATCATGTCTGCATGTACTTGACAACGGTGGCATTTTCGGACATACTAGATGCCATCTCCATAGTCATCCAAAAATAACCTACCCGGAGTATCTTCTTTGCTAAGACGAAACCGTTCATATGTGGACCACAGGTCCCGGCATGAATTTCCTCTAGTAGTTTAGATGCTTCCTTCGCATCGACACACCTTAGTAAACCCAAATCCGGAGTCCTCCTATACAGGATTCCTCCGCTGTGAAAGAAATTATTGGACAATCTTTGAAGCGTGCGCTTCTGAGTAGTATTTGCAAACTCTGGGTATTCTCCTTTTGCCAAATATTCCTTGATGTCATGAAACCAAGGCTTTTTGTCTGCTTCTTCCTCGACGCGAGCACCGTAAGCTGGCTGATTTTAGATCTTTACGAGAATTGGATCGATAAAGTTTGTATCTGGATTTTGTATCATAGATGATAGGGTGGCTAATGCATCGGCGAATTCGTTCTAGATTCTAGAAACATTTTGGAATTCCGTCTTTGTGAACCTCTTCCTCAACTCCTATACATGATGCAGGTATGGGAGTAATTTGGAGTTCTTGGTTGCCCGTTATTCTCGGACCTGATGTATTAGTAAGTCTGAATCTCCAATCACTAGCAACTCTTAGATGTTCATGTCAATGTCCATCTCGAGCCCTAAGATGCAGGCTTCGTACTCGGCCATGTTGTTAGTATAGAGGAACCTGAGCTTGGAGGATACCGGATAATGCTGGCCGATTTTTGATACTAGGACTGCTCCTATGCCAACTCCTTTGAAATTTGCTGCTCCATCGAAAAACATCCTCCCACCATTATAGGATTATGCAATGTCTTCTCCTACAAATGGTACTTCCTCATCAGGAAAATAAGTCTTTTGGGGTTCGTATTCTCCATCCATAGGATTTTTCGCAAGGTGATCTTCTAGTGCTTGTCCCTTGATTGCCTTCTAAGTAACGTAGACAATGTCAAATTCACTTAACATAATTTGCCGCTTGGCTAGCTTGCTAGTGGGAATGGGCTTCTAGAAGATATACTTCAAAGGATTCATCCTTGATATGAGATATGTAGTATAATCACAGAAATAGTGCCTAAGCTTTTGAGCTACCCAAGTTAGAGCACAACAGGTGCGTTCCAACAAAGAATACCGGGCCTCGTATAGGGTGAACTTCTTACTGAGATAATAGATGGCCTGCTCATTTCTTCCTGTTTCATCATGTTGCCCCAGAACACATCCGAATGCTCCATCCAATACTGTAAGGTAGAGTATTAGAAGTCTACCTGGCTCGGGTGGGACCAAAACTGGCACTGTTGACAAGTACTCCTTGATTCTGTCAAAGGCCTTTTGGCAGTCATCGGTCTATTTGGTAGCGGCGTCCTTCTTTATCATCTTAAATATTGGCTCACAGATGACCGTAGATTGGGATATGAACCGGCTGATGTAGTTAAGTCTCCCCAAGAAACTCATTACTTCTTTCTTATTCCTTGGTTGTGGCAATTCTTGAATAGCTTTAACCTTTGATGGATCCAATTCTATCACTCGGTGACTCACGATGAACCCAAGTAATTTTCCAACTGGAACCTCAAATGCACATTTTGCGGGATTCAATTTCAGGTTGTACCTTCTTAGTCTATTGAAGAATTTCCTCAAATCTTCCAGTGATCAACGACTTTCTTGGACTTGATGATGATGTCGTCTACATACACTTCGATCTCACTATATATGATGTCATGGAAAATGGTGGTCATGGCCCTCATGTAGGTGGCCCCTGCATTTTTAAACCAAACGGCATCATCTTGTATCAAAACATCCCTCACGGTATAATGAAAGTCATTTTCTCAGCATCTTCTTCATCCATCCAGATCTGATGATACCCAGCAAAACAATCAACAAATAACTACAGCTCGTGCTTGCAGTTGTCAATAAGGATGTGTATATTCGGCAAGGGGAATTCATCTTTTGGATTGGTCCGGTTGAGATTCCAGTAGTCAACACCGACTCTAACCTTCCCATCCTTCTTCGGTACTGGCACAATATTGGCTAACCATGTCGGATACTCTACTACCCTGAGAACTTTAGCTTTGACCTACTTTGTGACCTCTTCCTTGATTTTCAAACTCATAACTGGCAAGAATTTTCTGAGCTTCTATTTTATTGGTGGACAGGCCGGATCAGTCGGCAATTTGTGAGCCACAATGGATGTGCTCAGACTAGTCATGTCATCGTATAACCAGGCAAATATGTCCTCATACCCTCTTAGAAACTCTGTACATTCTTTCTTTTCTGACGGTGACAAATGAACGCTGATTCGTGTTTCTTTGACATTTTTTGCATCTCCCAAGTTAACGATCTTAGTTTCATCTAGGTTGGACTTAGGCCTATTTTCGAAATTCTCAACTTCCTTTACAATCTCTTCCAGTATATCATCTTCCTCTGAATCTATGTCCATTTGTTGCGTTGTCTCGTCGTATGTCACATTCATCGGTTCATCAAGATAAGTAATAGTAATGTTGTATAAGTAAAGTAATGAGAGAAAATAATAAGAGTAAGATTTATAAGAAAATCTAATTGCCTTTGATAAATTCCATAAATATTTTGAACATTGGAGCTCTTTCTTGCAAAAATAAAAATGCGAAAAGAAAGTAAACTAGTAAAATAAAATAGTGCATGGTGCTTGTTCAGCCTTGCTATCCCAAGGCACGCCAGGCTCTGGTGGTTCTGACAGTCCATTTATTGAGGCGTGCTCCTCTGTTTACAGCCTATATGGAAGGGCCTTCCTCCCCCCTCCTCGAGAATGACATAGCAATCCATGTCATCGTCTTCTAGGAACAAATTCATCATTGTTGCTAAGGCTTCTTCTTCTTCTGACCCATAGATGACCTCGATCGGTTGGAAGGTCTGCTCCAAACTGGGTATCGGCTGTTCCAATGGATAGTAAGGACCGCGCCAGGGTGGCGACCATTCATTGAATTCTTTCCAAGTGTATTCATATCCCAATCCGAAGGTAGTGCCATGTTTCTTGAGCTTGATGGGCTTAGCAATTCCTTGGAGATTCTTGCCAAGCCCCTTGCCAGGTTCATACCCGTTCCAGTTCAATATGCTTTCAATTTTGTTGTCCCACCATTTATCCTTATCGACGACATTGGCTCGTTCGATGTGGTGGTAAGTTTCCCCACCTATCCTTCTTCTTCCTCCAATTGTTGGGATGGTCTGGCGACTATATATGGGATTGATACCGTCGCCAAGAATGATCACCTCCTAGTGATTCCACTCAAACTTCACTGCCTGATGTAGTGTTGATGCCACGACCCCGACGACATGAATCCATGGTCGTCCCAATAATAGATTATAATATGTCGGCACGTCTATCACTTGAAAATCAACACTAAACCAAGTAGGCCCCATTTGCAAACATAAGCTAATTTCCCCAATAGTAGACCTTTGAGACCCGTCGAAAGCCTTAACGTTGATGGCTTCGTCCTTGATGTCATGCAGCTCTTTTTCCAATGTCCTGAGTGTCACCAGAGGATAGATGTTGATACTGGACCCCTCATCGACCAGGATCCAGGTGATAAACTAATCTTCATACTGCACGGTGATGTGCAATGCCTTGTTGTGACTCAATCCCTCTGGTGGTAGCTCATCTTTGTGGAAAGTGATTTTGTGACTCTCCAATACCTAACCTACCATGTTTGCTGTTTCTCCACTGGTGATATTGCTTGGTACATACGCCTTACTCAGTACTCTTAACAAGGCATTCTTGTGTGCATCGGTACTCTGTAGCAAAGTAAGGATAGAAATCTGCGTCGGTGTTTTGTTCAGCTGATCAATGACTGAGTATTCCTTCACTTATATGTTTCTCCAGAGATCATCGGGCCTAGTTTCGGTGATGGTTTGTCGACCAGAGGTCTGCTTACTTGACTCAGCCAAGTGTTCTGGGGTGTAAACTCTGTCGGTCCTTGTCATACCCTGTGCTGTAACTGTTTCCCCGAACTTGGCTTTCCCTTCCTTCTAGCCTCGGCTGTGTAGTCCCATGGTATGGCTTTTGTGTGGAATGGTGTTACGACTGTCATTGATACCGGAATGGGCACCCTTGCTTTGGAAGGTAATACAACAACTTCAAATGGTACAAGCGCCTTTGGGGACCCAAACTCGACCTCAACTGGTGTTGGCGTCTTTGCAGAGGCTAGTGTTTCAAACTCAAGTGGTATGGACATGTTCACCTCGGCATCTTCAGAAAGCTGAATCTGGACTACAATCGGATTAAGGGTGACTGTTGGTTTCTTTGGATCATCGCCTTCTGTGATCAAACTGATTGATTATTTGGGATCCCAATCATCCTCTATTTCAATCATATGAACACCTCCACCCTTGTGGTCTGGTAGAGGGTTATTGCGAACATTCAGGCTTGGCTCTTTTACCATGATGATCTTGTTGTCAATCAAAGCCTGGATCTTATCCTTCAGGGAGCGACATTCATCAATGGTGTGCCCTTTCATGCCAAGATGGTATGCATAAGTTTTATTTAGGTTGACCCACTGGGAAGGGTTTTTAGCGGTTATACTAGGGAAAAGGGTGACATAACCAGCAGCTTTGAGTCTTTTATACAACTGGTCGATTGGTTCAGCAATGGCGGTATACTATTTGGGAGGTCTGTGGTTGATATTTGGTTGGGGTCTAGGAAAATTTTTGGCGAGGGGGAGGTGATTGATAGTGGCTTGTTGAGTGTTGTAGGCTTGGTAGACGTGTGCGGGCTGGGAATATCTGGGTGAAGTAGGTTGGTATGTAGGAGGTGGAGGCGATTGATAGGTAGGCGGTGGGGTTTGGTAGGAAGGTGCAGGTATTTGGTAATTTGGAGTGCTGATATGTAAGTGGAGGTATTGGGTAAGTTTGGTAATTGACAGGTGATTTTTTTATTCTATGCAACCATTACGGCACCTACGTCCCTCTTCTTGGACGTACCACCAGACTATAGAGCCTTGTTGGTGGCTTGCAAAGCTTCAAAGTTAGTAACCATACCATTCTTGATACTTTCTTCAATCCTTTCTCCTAGCTTGATGATGTCAGAAAATTTGTGGCTTTCGATCAACATTGGTCTTTTATAGTATTGCGGATCCTGAGCCCGGATGAAAAACTTGTTCATTTGTTCCTCCCCTAAAGCAGGTCGGACATTAGCAGCCTCTGATCTTCAACGAGTGGCGTACTCACGTAATGTTTTTGTGGGTTTCTTCTTTAAATTCTGAATGTAAAACATATCCGGTGCATTTTCCATATTGAACCTGAATCTCCATGAAGTCGGACGCCATACTTACCCAGTTCGACTACTTCTTTGGGTCTTGGCTAATGTACCAGGACAAAGTATCTCTTTTCAGGATCCTCATGAAAATCTTCATGCGGCTCATCTTTTCCTACTCCTACCAACTTATAGCAATATGTCCTCAAGTGGACCCTGGGATCCCATGTTCCATCAAACATTTCAAACTTGGGAGGTTTGTACCCCTCGGGTAATTCGATATCGGGCTGTATGCATATATCTTCATAGTTTAGCCCCTCAATTCCTTTACTACCTTCAACGTCTTGAATTTTGGTAGTCAACTTCTTAAGCTCTTCGACCAGATTTCTAATGAGCAAGTCCTTATCATCGGACTCGGGTGTGTTCAAGATGGGTTGGGTGGAGTGTGGCACGGTCTCCACGTAGATGGGGGTGTTGTGTTGGGTGTGGCAGTGGTCATTTGTGGAGTTAAAAGGTTCCGGGACGAGCAATGGAGCATTGTTGGGAGTGTGGCAAGTATTGTAGTGGTGGTAAGGAGAAGGTTGTTTTGGAATGTTTTGCGGAGGTATGGGATTCTAAGTATTTGGGAAGGTAGCTTATGGAGTGGTGAGGGAAAATGACAGACTTGCCAAATTCCGGACTTGTTCAAGCTCTTCTTGGAATTTTAGTAGTTTTTATTCTATCTGAGAGGCATTTTCCTTGGGGACCATAGCACCACGAGTGACCTCTACCCGTTCAGCTGAGTTGTTTGAATCTTCCATTTTTCTTTTGCTTTTGTGCCTAACAAGACTAGGAGGAGGATTAAGTGGAGGACCCCTGGATCTGGTAAAGTATGCTGATGTTGCCAGAGTTCATGAACTAACCTTTGGGGGAAGGGAATAAACAAAAAGTAAAAACAAAAGGTGATAAGTCAGTAAGGATCAAAAGGGAAAAATATTGCGATATTTAAACACGCAGTGCATGAAATATAAAGCGTGTCCTAATTTCGGGGACCTCGTTGTGCCTGAGGTAGGCCTAGTGACAAGTAAATTTGAAGAACTTAGAATGCTAAATGCCTCATTTTATTGATAAAAAGGTAGACGAATCCCAAAACGACACTAAATAATAGGAAATAAAATGTCACTAGTAGCCATAGGCCTTATTACATTTCTCAAAGCAAAAGGGAAAACCTCCTATCTATTTGGTACCAAAAGGACCTTCCCAATACTCGGCAGTGTTAGCTCCCTCGAACAGCTCTCCCAGCTCACGCAGTCCTAGCAGCAAGTAAGCCTTGGCCAGATGTCCGCTTTCATTTCCTTCAACAATTCGGCAGTCTTCGACCCTTTTCAGAAACTTCTTTTCCAGTTCCACGATACCTCGTTCCAAAAAGACCAGTCGTTTGTTTGTGCTGACAGCCATATCTTTCCACTCTTAAATTAGTTTGTGATTGGCTTCTTGTATTTCTCGGTGCTCATTCTCACATTCTCGAATCCTCTTGCGCAGTTGGTTGTACTTTACTTGTGCTTCAGCCTTTTCATCGATGATCCTGTGACCTCGAACAAACCCGGGTTGACCCAAACCATTGTGATTGTCCTCCAGCCAGCCTGAATAGTATGGGGTACAACCATCATGGTATCTGTCTAGTTCGATGGTGTCATTTCCCAAGACAATTTTGCAATGCCACATATGCTGAGCCTGGCACATGTGCGGACTATCGTCATTCTGGAAGTTAGCTCAGAAGTGACTCATCTTGTCGACCCTTGGTATAACCTATTTCTTACCAGCCTATCTCATAACTCGGAGAGGGACATAAGGGTAGGTCCCCCTCAAACTGATTAGTATCAGAAATGGCGAATCCCTGGATCGAACGATGAATTCTTCAGTAGGGAACCACTGGAACATACATTGCACTCAGTCCCCAGTCTGATTATCAAAGAGTTCGACCCATTCTCTAGCATTCCCATGTTGGGCGAACATGTTGGGCATGTAATTCATGCGCTTCGGGTGATGAAAGGCGATATGCTCATCCTAGTCCCTATGATGGATTTCCTATCAGTACTCACCCTTTTGGAGATGTTCCGCGAGCCACAGTTGAAGTAGCAGATTACAACCCTCGAAATGTTTGGCTCCCTGTTGACACCTTTCTAGGGCTCGGTATATTTCTGCGATGATCATTGACACGAGTCTAAATGGTTGTCCTTCAATTCCTTCCATTAGAGTTTTGGTGACCATAGCTAGCCTGGTGTGGATTCTTGCTTTCTTCATTAGAAACTCTATCATCCCCAAGAAACAGAACATGAAGACAAAGACCCTTCGATGGATATGCCCCAATTATGTAAGGGAGAACTCATTAGGATAAGTACGGTAAGATTTGCTATGAATATACCTTTTGTACAAATAGTCAAAGGGATTGTACGACTCCTTCAAACATGTCAAGTCGGGATTCTTCTTTAGACCCATCGTTTTGAGAAAACCCATACCTTTGTGGTTTTCCGGCATCAACAAACCCGGAGTTTCCCACGGTATTCTAGCCAGTCATCCTATTTCCTCAAGCAAAGGTGTCATTTCAATGTCTCCGAAATGGAACACAGACCTGTCATAACCCCAGAATAGAGTAGCAACTTCTATGATTTTGTTGTTGGGTTGAATTTCCAGGAGAGAAGGTAGGTTTCCTAGATATTTTCTGACAAGAGCCTGATCACTGGAATGAATATCCTCCCACCAGCTTAGCAATTTGGGGTGGATGTTAGTGACCATGCCGAATCTGGGGACTTCGTGCCTCATATTTCTGCAAGACAAAAGGTTAGGCCCTTACCCCCACCAGACTCAACTATTTAATATCAACAATTAGCATAATAAGCATTTAGTTCTCCAAATAAATGCACAAAACATGGTAGCATCCATTTGGGTTTTGGAAAAACCCGGTGGACTTGGACAAGGCTATCTTAAAGAGTCATTATGCGGATAACATAACTGATTCGGCTAGGTTTGATAATAATGCATGCATCTTTAAATAGAGTAAGGTTTCTATGGAGTATTAGAATGGTACTCTTGAGTGGACTACTCAAGAGGGAAAGGCACAAAAACCGTTGATCGACTGGTTTTACTGCAAATATGCCTTTGCCGAATTTAGGGGGTAATAATATCGGAAGAGCGCAACCACTCATTATAAGCGTTGCTATGGTATTTTGTTTGACATGAGTGGAATATGATGTTGAATAGGCAGTTACAATAATCAAACAAGTTGTCATGTATTTGCACGTTCATAAAGTAATAATTACAACAATTTCTCATAATCTACAACAACATTAAAGGAAAGCGATAAAGGAAAGCATTAAGAGAAATAAAGGGAAGAAACAAAGAGCCAAGTCAGTTTCAAGAACGAGGTAGAAGAAGAAAAAAAATACTTAAAGGCATTTTAAAAAATAAAGACATATAAAGAAGCATAAAGCCACAAATAGTATGAAATGGTAAAAGCCTTAAAGAAATCCCCAACAGAGTCGCCATGTTGTCAATTTTTCTCGCGAAATCGGGTTTATGATATTTGGGCGGACAACTCATTTCCTTTTGGGAAATGGGTTGGAATTGGAGAGTCGCCACCTAATGATTAAATGTATTAGGACACTAAGAAGAATTTTTGATTTAGAAAATCAGAGATTGGGTAAGGGCTTGAAATTATCTCAAGGGGAAGGTGTTAGGCACTCCTCAAGATCCACTAGTATGGTTCCTGGCCATGCTATAATTGTGACTTTAAGTGCAAACAACAAGCAGACAAGCAAAATTTACAAATACGGGGTTGTTTTCAGATAATGGTTTCAAGCAATTGAAGTAAAGAAGTTAAAGAGGTTGAAGTTTGGGAAGAAAATAGTTTCGAAGTTCTGAAAATAAACAAGTAAAGGGGAAGGGGTTTTCACATTTTTCTGCAAGCAATTAAAATTAAAAGCAGTTAAAGAAGCTAAAAATTGAGCAGTTTTAAAATTCTAAAAATAAACAAGTAAGGGGAAGGGGGTCCTAGGTTTATAAATAATATGGATCACCCCATGCAACACCCGGTAACCGTTTATGCATGTGGTGTTATCACGTGGTCATTATATCCTTATCTTCTCTTTCCCACACCGTTAAGGTATTAAACACGGAATGGTGTCGTTTTCCTATTACATGCTACTACCCGCCCCAATACTATCAGCCCTGGAGGTATTTGGGACTACTAATCCTAAAGGGAAGAGATGTGAGATTTATAGTTTCAAAGGACAAAATTCTAAGGCGACAATCAAAACACATACATAACAAATATGGGGAAGAGGCACATAACAGTTAGAAAGGCTCAAACAAACCTCCTCAAAAACAAAGAGAAAGTATATAGTTTAGCATGTCTGTACACATACTGATTAGGGTCTGTTTAAATTTAAAAGATGTGGCAGACTGATCTATCACATATTTCTGATAAGAAGCCTGAATCAAGCCTACCTGCTAGTTATAGTTAATAAGAATCTGATTCAATTCATAAGTTATCTTATGGCTTGCCTAAGTGTTAAATGAAACCTATAACATGATCTTTATTGTTTTAGAAAGAAGTATATTGATTTAGGAAAAGAAACTGTCAATTACAGGAGTATAAATTCTACAGTCGTTGTTGTTACTACTGATTTTAGACTTATAAGCGAATAGGCGATTCAGATTTTAGTTAATAACTCCTATAGGCATGATTTCTAGGTACTATTGATTTGAAAACATTTTACAAGCGAAACAAGAGTGCAGAAGTCCTATAGGCCTGGTATCTAAATGTTGTTAGTTATTTAAACCTATAAACGGGTTTGCCTAGTGATAGATGCAGATGCAAAATTCAGGAAGTCCTATAGGCATATTATCTATATGATATGTAGCGTTTCAGAGATGACTTATAGACATGGTCTCCATATAATGCAGAAATGCAAAACCTATAGACATGGTTTCTATATGAAATGCATAACCTATGGACATGGTTTTATAGATGCAGAAGTGTAGAAACTTATAGATATGGTTTCTATATAAGAATGTAGAACCTATAAACAGAATTTCTATATGAAGCGCAGAACCTATAAACATGTTTTCTAGATAATACAGAAGTGCAAAAACTTATTAGCATGGTTTCTATTAAAAAATTTAGAACTTATGGACATGGTTTCTAGATAAAATGCATAACCTATAGAATGGTATCTATATGCAATACAGAAACGAAAGTTGAAAGCAGGATATAAGTGCAGGAATCTAATAATCACTTATGAACATGATATCTACCCTTTTTTGCATGCGTGATTTACCTTCCACTTTTCACTAAAATCCCCAATAGTTATTAAAAGATATTATAGCCTAGAATAAATAAGAAAAGGTAAAATTACATTAGAGAAACTAAAAAATTTAAAACCAAGGAGAGCCTGATTCAGGTTTCCTGCCTGAAACATGAAGTAAACCAACTCCAAAGACCAAAATCCAAAGCCTTTCTCATTTGGGCGTGTTAGAGTTCCCAAGAACTTCATGGACTTCGGGCAATGCTTACACCCAAATACAAGATTGAGTCATAGTGCAGTGTGGAAGAGTCAGCCCTTAAGTGTCCAAGTTCAGAGGGAGCTCAAGGTCCCAAGGCAATGCTCATAGGAGGGGGGCAAAACGTAGAAAGTAGGAATGAGTGTAAGTGCAGAGAAGGGATTCTGGGGTAAAAGAAAGTATAGGTTGGTGGTCATACCTAGACATTGAAAGTGCTGGAATACCCCAACCAGCCTGTTAGCCATATTGTTTGGGAGTTAGGATCCCCTAAGAGATCAAGTCCAAACATGAGCAACAATTTGGATGTTGCCATGTTCTGAACTTCAACTCAAATACATAGAAAGGGACAGGGGTGCAGTGATTCACAGTAGAAACATATGCAAAGAAGTTGACATGCTAATTAACATTAAACATAGGCTGTAAAGCAGACAAGGGTGTAGGGATTCACAGTATAAACATATGCAAAGTAATTGACATGCTAATTAACATTAAACATAAGTAGTAAAGTAGACAGAGGTGTAGAATTTTTAAAGTAAACACATTGGGATGAGGCTGAAAACCAAACTAGAACATACTAGTTTTAGGGAAACAAAAGAAGAAAGTAGTAATCTTGTGAAGCCAAAGTGCAAGCAAGCAGTCAGAACATTATGATTTTAGAAGAGAACTATAAGATTGACTAGTGTAAAAGTGTTGAATTGAGAGCGTGTGATTGAAAGTTGGTCGTATTAACCGTGTCCCATGTGTTAAAGAAGGTCATGTATTTATAGTGTAGAAAAAAAAAAAGTAGAAATAGCTAGGAGAATAATTTGAAAAATCCATTACAAAAGGTTTCCCTTTGATTAAGGGATTCTGGTTTCAAACGGGTAAAAATAATTAAGGAAATAGACCAATCAAAAACCTTTTCAAAGCAGTACAAGAGGGGTAAATTCAAAGAGATATATTTAAGGAAAAGTCTTGACAGCACACGGTTTGTGCAAAATAAGAAAAGGCAATCAATCGACAACCAATAAAATCCCAAGGTTTGAATTTGGTATGGATGAATCCAGTCAGAAAAGGTGGAGAAAGGTTTTACTTAAAGAAAATTAGTACAATCAATCAAACCCTAAAAAGATTCTGAATCAAACATAAGTTGGAAAACCTTTTCGGAAGAAGGAATTCATCACACATATAAAAACACAAAGACATGCTTAAACACAAAGAACTATCATGCCAATCAGTAGAATAGTCTAGCATAGAAAAAGTTTAGAGTTGTAAACACAGACGTTCAACTTAGCTCATAGACTCAGAATGAGTCTAAAAGAGTTGAGGGTCCCAAAATAGAACCCTAGCACAAACACAAGATCAACCTCATCAAAACCCCCAAATCCTAGGGTTTCTACTTAGAATCAGATACAGAGACGAGGAGGCAAGTGATTGAAACATGCTCAGAGATCTCTTTCAGAGACTCATAAGAAAACAAACGGATACAATAGCAAGTTCGAAGCAAATAGAGTAAAGAAACTGATTTGAAGCATAGTGGGGTAGAACGAACATGTTTAAAAAAACATGGGATTTAAATAAGTCCAAAAGAGAGAGGTGGTATTATAACACTTAAGAAAATAGTAGACGAAACATGTTTAAAGAGAACTCAAACAAGGTCTAGTAAAAGGGAAAACAAGAACTTAAGAACTCAGTAGGGAAACATACATTAGGAGAACACAAAATACCATAAAAGTATATCAACAAGACATATAGAAAAACACAACAGGATGAACATGCGAGCATGGTGTAGAAACACAGTAGAAAGACAAGGCACAAAAGAATATATATAGTAGCAAAAACATAAGAAAGCAGTAAAAGCACATGCGTGACAAATATACACAAAGAAAAAGGAAAAGAAAAGTCGGAGGAACATTTTGAACTTTTCAAAAACCCTAAATCGAAGAGAAGTAATTTTTGAAAGAAAGAATTGGGAAAAACCTTTAAGAACTCAGGTAAAGCACAAATATAGAACAAATTTAAGAAGACAAACAGAGAAAACCTTGAATAGCTATGGTTTTAGAGGAACCCTCGAATGAGAAAGGCTTGGAAAAGGTCCTATCTAAGTCGGATGAGTCAGAACCAGGTTCGAAATGCTTTGGATATGCCAGAGCAAATCCGGAGAAGCCATAGAACCTTAAATCGGGGAAGATCTGAACGGACACTATTGAGTTCAGACCTCGAAACTTTAAACACCAAGCGTTCAAAAGTAGAGGGAGGTGAGTATAGGTCATCCATGGCCTGAGAGGCCATGTATTCCGGTGGGTTAGAGGTTGAAAATGGTAGAAGGCGATTAGGGTTTCAAGAATATTTTAGAGAGTTTGAGATGCGAAGGGGTTTCAAGGCAGTGTCTCTAAGTGAAATGAGTTAGGGTTACGGGTGTGGGTGAATTAAAATGGTAAGAAATGATTGTGGCCATTGATCAAAATGATCAACGGCCTGGATCAAAAGGAATGGCCGGGCGGGTTAGATTAATTCGGTCAGGGGCGGGTTAAATTGAAATTGGGCTGGTCCGTTTGGGGTTTGAAATTGGATTAATTAGGGGATCAAATGTGGCTATAATCGAATTGTAATGGGGCTGTAATTGAAACGAAATGATGCCAAATTTTAAATGGCCAGTTTTCCCCTTTTTATTTTATAAAAATGGTAAACATGATTTTGAAAGTAAATTAAATGTACTGGATCAGTTAATAATATATAAATATTAATTTAAAAATATTGGAACCAATTTCATAATTATAGAATGCTATTATTTCTCAAAATGGGCTAAAATTATAATTATATGCAATTTGACTTTTAAAATACCAAATAAATTTGTAAAAATATATAAAAATTACTTCTAGCTATATTTTGGTATAAATATGAGAATAAAATAAGTTATTTACCAAGATGATAATTTTAGAAATAATTATTAATTTTTATACTGCTAAAACGGACAATAAATTGATTTAAAAATCTTTTACAAATTGAAAAAATACTAAAACAATTAGGCATACTTATATATGCATATATATAGTATTTGAAAGTATTTTACATATAAAAAATAGACGGAAAAATATTGGGTATCAACAGCCTTGTGACAAATATGCCAACTTATGCAGCCAAAAATCAAAGCTCACATTCAAACTGAAAACTTTAAACATGCCAAGGCCTTTCTTGATATTCAGGTTGCTCTAAACACACAAATCACAATAAAAAATACTAAAATCTAAAAATTAATATGCTGAATCGACTATACTATCTATATGACATTCAAAGAATTGATGTTAACTAGACTGATTAATCATAATATCCGTAAATCAAATATGCTGTTCAAGAAAGAAAACTTCAGCTAGCCTTGACCTTAAGAACCAAGACAAACTAGGATAGTGATCAAAGATTACTAACACTATCAACTATTAAATAATTATAACACTACTCTTAAAATCAAACGGATCTTAATAATGACCACATAAGCTATCATGGTTGCATATTGCTTCAAAATTGTCTAAAACAATGCATGGAATGAACTAAACTAATTTGATCATTCATACGAAAATATCTAGATTGCAGAAAACCAGGATGTTGAACTAAACAAACTATGAACAACATACATATGAAGCCATAATTTTAACATCTTGAACATTGGGATTCATATTACAAGCTCAAAAAAATGCATTCTTTACAGCTTCGTTTTCCATTCAAAAAGTTCATAGGAGTATGTGGAAATCAAGAATAAAGCGAAAATGTAGTGAAGATTTCAACTAGCAAAGATAATAACAACTAATCAGCAACAACAGTTCTAGCTTAGTCTATATTTGAATCAGAAATCCAAAAAATCCAGAAGAAATTTTAGAGTATTTTTCCCTTTTATTCCAGAAAAATTAGAAGCAAATTAATTCAGCCCTCTTTCAACAGTGCAGAATTTTTAGGTGTTTTCTAGGGTTTCAAATCTCTACCTAAAGAGTGAGGGAGGGGTTCTATATATAGCCTTAAGAGTGTCATATGCTGTAGAAACAGAAATGGAAATTATTCCCTCACACAGCTCCTAACAACATCTTTTCTAATAGAAATGGGACGACTGTTAACCTCTAATTGGTTTCAACATTTTTGTGTTGGCCAAATAGGGACAGCTTCCCCAAATTCTTGAACCTTCCCACATGGTTATATCCTATTCTACCCTTCAAACAAACCCTTTTAAGTTTTCTTATTATTCAATTAACCCCTTTTGAGTTTCTAATGATGCAAACTATGGCAAATAACAACAAAGCAAGCAAATATTAGCAAATATGGGGTTTGGGTGTAGCTTGAGGATGGGTCGAGGCTGGGTATAATAGTGTGGTGTACACCTCAGACCGTGCCACGATCTCGTGACGACCATTACAACATCTTCTTTCTTCTTCTTTCATATTACTTCTCCAGTACCATTGTAAATTATTTGGGTAGTTGCTTTGATAGCTGAGTAGCTCATAATCTTGCTCGATTTGAGACCTTCTTCTACCCTACCTCCCATCTTCACTACTTCATTGAAAGACTTACCTATTGCCAAAATCAGATGACCAAAGTAAGTAGGCTCCAAAGCCTGAAGAAGTACTCTACCATTTCACTTTCCTCCATTGAAGGGTTGATTCGTATTGCCTGGCCCCTCCAACAAAAACTGTATTCCCTGAAACTCTCACTAGGATTCACCTCTATCTTAGTCAAAGACAAACGATCTGGAACAGTTTCTATGTTGTATTGGAAATGCCGAGCGAATGCTTGGGCCAAATCATCCCAGGTATACCATCTGCTGTGATCCTGATGAGTGTACTACTCCAATTCCCACTCAAATTCTGGCTAAAGTATGCCATTAACAACTCATCTTTCCCACTAGCTCCTCTCATTTTGCTGCAAAATCCCCTTAAGTAGGCCACGGTATATCCGTTCCCGTCATACAAGTCAAATTTGGGCATTTTGAACCCAACAGGTAGCTGAACGTTAGGAAACAAGCACAGATCTTTGTAGGATACACTCACTTGGCCTCCCAGCCCCTACATATTTCTGAGCAACTGTTCCAGGCTTTTCACCTTACTAAACATCTCTTTCTGTTCCGGGTTTTGGGTGGTTTCTCAATCTCAATAGGAAGGTCAAAATGAGGAGTGTAGGAGTAGTGATCTGGGACATTAAATGTGGGCTCCGGGGCGTAGTACTAGTTATCTTGGGCTTGGAGTGCCGGCTCAATGGAAGATCAGTAGAGGGTAGCCGGTGGAGGTGCTAAGAAGATAAGGGAAGCCGGTGGAGGAGGATATGCAGTTGATTTGGCTAGTGGAGTTTGGACAGTTCGGGAAGAAGAATCCAGATAGTAGTAATAAGGGTTGAAGCTTGGGGCATGTTGTGGGGATAGATCAATAATGGGGGTTTATTAAGATTAAGATACTGGTGGATGAAAGCGGGGTTGGCTAGGTATGATGGTGGAGGATGCCCTTTCATCCATTCCTGGTACATCTCAACCATCTGGTGTTTCAGCTTATGTAACTCTTCTTTCAAACCGGGCTCAGACTTCTCTGCCTCCCTTGGCGAGTCAATAACACTCGAGTCTAATTCTTTGCCAGCCATTTTTGCCTTGTGCATAGATCTGGTATTATACGGGTGACTTTCCATAATGCCTTACACACTAACCACCTTCCTATACTTGATGAAAACAAGCAAACATGTTAGTGATTAAGAACTTAACAAATAGGCAACGCACGTTGGGAATGCAATGCACCTAAACAGGGAAATTTTTCTATTGTGTATTTGAATGGTTTCATGCTTCATCCCGGTTTTAAGGAACTTTTCATATTTGGGCTTGCTTTTCCTTTTCATTCCTACCTTTTTAGTTACTATCAATTCTCTCACTTGGTTCTCATTGTATTTCTCTCTTGTTTCTTGTTTTACCATTCTTTCTTTTCACTTAGTTTCTTTTCTTTTTCGATTTTCTTCATTTTACGGCTATGATCGAATCCTATGGAGATTGCTTATGTATCATGACGCCACATGAATCAGATCATTACATAGTTCAGAGACAAATGCGAAATAAAAGAAAGACATATTTTTTTAGGGTTTTTAAATTTCATAAAAGCATTCTGATTTTCCTCTATTACAACGACTCCGTCCTACATACTTAAACAAAAAAACTAACATACTCTAAAAGAAACTGCGATACAGACTTGAAAGTGGACTAGCAGACTCCAAAAGAAACTGAAAATACAAACTCGAAAGTAGACCAACAGACTCCAAAAGAAATTGAAAATACAAACTTGAAAGTAGACAATAGACTCCAAAAGAAACTAAAAATACAGACTCGAAGAATAAAATCAAAAATACAGAAGTGCCTCTACTTCTGCTCCAGGGGCCTACGGGACATCAGTCGGTCTCACTGCGGGCCTAAGTGCAATATCTCCTTGGAGGCGATCCAGGTCATCCATTACCTGGCGAACAAAAGTTATCACTGCAGCGAAGAAAGTGGATCTAGTCATATTCTCGCATTTGTTGCACTTTATCACAATATTGTTAGCAATTCCTCTAATCCTTTCTCTAATGATGCTTTTCTCTAGGAGAATTTATCCGATTGGTTGAGATCTAGCTCCCAGAACTTGGGTGTCTTATGGATTTGCTCCTGCAACTGTTGCATGTCCTCTTCCAGTTGAGACATCAATGCATAACAATGTTCCCTCTATGTCTTGAAGTTCTTTGTCTGTTTAGCCATTTCATTCTCGAGGGTAGTTAGCTTCTTCTTTAGATTTGCGACCTCTCTATCATATTTCCCTTTTAACTACTGAACAAAACATGCCCGTCGTTCTATGTTCTTTACCAATTTGGATCGGGCTTTTGCTAGTTCCTTTTTGGTTTATTCCAAATTGGCCCCATATTCGCACACTTTCTGCCCAAGACTGTTTATAAGTTTTTCATCTGCTGCGCTCCTGACCGGGTTTTCAGCAGCTATCTTCATCCTTTGAATCTGGGCTCAGAGGGCTTCATTTTCTCGGGCCAACTTCTTCTTCTCACCTTTATCCGCAGTGGTTTGCATATTATTTTTAAGATCTCTAATTTGCCCCTTTAATTTGGTTATCATAACCTTATAGATTTTCTCCTTTGCTAACCATTCCCATTGTTCTTGTGATCCATCAGTGAACTATTGTACGTGAGGCCTTTTGGTGGGCCATTCAAGTTCTCGATAGACCTGAACCCTTTTACCATACCAAGCCATGAAACTAGGCTCTACCTCACCCTTGGAAAAATCCCGTACTCGAGTCTGTGGCTTTAGGAACCTACACTGATTCCAAATCTGGCTAACTTTTTCTTCCGGGAATGCAGCTTTTGGACCTAGTTCAATGACTTGTCGACTCAAATCTTCATCATGAGGGACAGTTTGGTACCTGACCAGCTGGCGTAGAACCTTGTGTGGAGCATACAGTTGAATACTTCGAAGACCCATCAATAAAAGAAAGCACACCCTGACCGACATATAGATAACTTCGTCGACCGGGAGCCAACCGAATGTCCACTCAAATTTGCTTGTAGTCAAAGAACTCAAATATGTGAACCATGCCTCTGTACCCTCTGGAAACTCATGACCATCCACCCAGTTTTCGTGTTCTTCAATGTAGCTAAGACCAGTCAGACCATAGTTCATGTACCCCTGACGATGGCAAAGGTGTTCTTCCATCCAAAGTTGTAAAAGCATGTTGCAACTCTCAAAAATTTTCCCCTAGTTGACAAACAGTTAGTACTCGGTAAATTTCTGGTAGGATTATTGGTACAATAGTGCCATCGGCCCTTTTGATCATGAAGTCAGCTACTCCTGCGAGCCCCAACTCTATGTGTCCATCACTCCTTAGGTAGATTAAAGTGCCTAAGAATGCCACGATAAAGGCCAATCCCCGGCGTGCCTCCTATTTTCCTTTATTTCCATGATGACTTAAATCGGTATCCGGAGCCTCAAAGCTGTAGGGGTCCACAGAACAATGGTATATGAAGTGGAATGTGCAGAATCCTTTAGCCAAGTCCCCATCTTTGACTTCTCGGCTAATACTCAGGAGGTCCAAAAACCTGTGAGGGTTTACAGCTCTTTGTGCTATTGGATATCGACACTTGAGATTTCTATTAACACCATCAAAGCCTACTATCTCCTCAAGTGTAGGGATCAACTCAAATCAGAAAAGTGGAATACATTATGGGCTGGGTCCCAAAACGGTATAAATGCTTCAATTATGTCAATCCATGGTTTAATCTTCAACAAACCGGTGAGCCCGACTAAAACCTTTTGTACGTTGCAAAATTAGAAGATTTGATTTCTCGCTATCAAGACATTTTGGAAGCAAGCCCTGGGACCCTGAGGGAAGAAGGCCGCGACTGAGTTCTCGATCTCGGGGCTCGTCGAAGCCCGATTCGGAGGAAATGAAGAACGAAGCCAGGACAGAGGGGGAAGCCCCCTATAGACATGGATACACCTGACAAACCCGACCTGTCCAGAGTCTATGCTGAGGCATCACGTCAAGCCATCCCTTCACTGTACTCTGTAATTAATCTCCACATACTTGTAGCCGAGTCTCCCCTCCTATATAAAAGGGACTCACCCTACCTTGTAAGGAACTGATGTTTCTCCATTTCTCCACAAGTGCAATAATCTCTCTCTCTCTCTCTCTCTCTCTCTCTCTCTCTCTCTCTCTCTCTCTTTCTTTTCTTCTAAATTGTTCATTCTCACTGGCCTGAGGCAGCTTTAACGTTTATCATTATCTTATTTGTTCTTCACTACTTTGCTAAATATTGGTAACATAGAGCTTTGCTTAATCATATCTCTGCCTGTCATCCCATTCCCAATTGCCTTCATTGGCTCGAGCTCAACTCGAACCACGACCCCGAGGTCCCCATTGACTGACTTTGCATTCGGGTAACAGACCCCTTTGGTTTGGTTACTGCCTCGTTTTAACTCCCTTTTTTATCATTATACTTCATGTTCTTAGCACTAACTGCTTTAACAACTAGATCGAGAATAGATAACGTATTTTTAGAATTCCATTTACAAATTTAATTATTGTCACCATTTTCACGGTAAATAGTTTGACGCCCACCGTGGGGCTTAAAATAATAGTGATTATTTTCTTGCTAATTTCATCACATAAACGCACGTTATCTTTCACACATTTTCTCGCCCAAGATCTTTTGATTTCAGGTTAATGACCGGCTCGGTAAGCAAAATCGAGAACGACTAAACCAAAAATCACAGAGAAAATAGTATGGCTGCTCCAACGGCTAGCGCGATTCTGTAGGACCCCGATAACGCATCTAGATCAGCTCAAGCGGATGCGGGTTTGCAAGGCGCACAATAGGTCAACGAAGCCTTGTGCACCAATGATAGCATACAACGTGATGACCAACAGGAAGACCAAAAAACCCCGGCCCGGGTAAAACAGGATGTTAGTCTTCATGTTATTTTTGAAATGTTGCAGGCAAGACAGTTGGCTATCGCTCGACTGCAAAGTTGCTTGGAAACTCCCAACACAGCAGCGTCGGAAACATCTCCCTACATCAAGCTTGTACCCGAGAGATCAAATAATGGTAGATCTACAATGACCCCGTTGTAGTGAGGATGCTTAGGAACCTCTTTAAAAGGATGGAATCAGGCTCGTGGAAGCTCTTACAGCAACTGTCTCCCGAGGATGCGGTCCCGAAACTCGCTTCACAGAAATCAGGAACGCTGAAACTCCCTAGGCGTGACATAACCTCGGATCCCTATGGGTGCACCACCACTTACACATGCTTATTCAGAGACAAAGACCTCCAAGATGATGAGTTCGAGCCCGTCTCGTTGAAGAAATTCGAAGAAACTCTCTCGAAAGAAACCATGATACAGCGCCACTACCTGGCACCTGACCGTATGGACTCACTTACCACACCAGTGTGGTCCTCCGCAGAAGCATGCGCTGGTGCCATCGAAGCAGTAACGAGAGGGCCTGATACACCTGAGGCCGAATGAAGAAGAAATGAAATATTGTGAGAAATTGCACCCTATTCCCAGATAGGATGAATGAGATCGCTCCCGATTTTATATGAAAGGGCAACACAGGCCTTCACCCGAAGCCTAAACGAAGCATGCCCAACGACTCTAGAAAATTTCAAGCGAATCTTGATCAGCTACCCAGCCGAGTCTTGGTTTGATGCCCGCAACTGGCACCAGCTCCGAATCGGGTCCATGGACAACTGTCCGGGAACCTCTTCGTGTTCGGTATATCCAAGCAGACTCCCGACAAAGAAGATGATGCCAAACGAATGGAGATATCATCCGTGCACTGCGAATGGAAGGAGCGATTTGAGATGCATCCCACCTCGCAACAATAGGGAAATAGCCCGATGAACCTCCAATGGAACTAGATTCAACAAGGCACAGTTGGCAGGGAAACCCTGCCCAGCCCATACGATTTCAGCATTACCATACCAAACATCGTGATCACCATAAGCGAAACTAGGAACGTTGGGAGGCTCAGACTTATCCGACCAAAGCCCCTTCAAGAGAACCATGGCCCGGCATAGGAACCACAGGGCGCGTGCGGTCACTGGCTCAAAAGAACGACAGCTACACTATTCAATTGAGGTCGCCACCAAGTATCATCGAGCGGTCGGACTCGAATCCAGCTCCAAGGAAGGAAGGAGATCAGGAAAACGAACCTGACAAGCCATGGCATATTCTCACGATAGTAATGGGGTGGTGGCACCCTTCAAAGATCCGTAAATTGTAGAGTGAAAGTGCTCGTCAGGAAAAGACGGGTCCAGGAAATATTCCCAAAGGACACCCTTGCATCCAAGGAAAGGGAGACTTCGCTCGTCCTCGCATTAATGCATTGGTAACCCCTCCCTCATTTAACTTATTTCAAATAAAGCATGTGTTCATGAGTACAGATGGTTCGACCAGCTATACCGATGGTGTCAGGCCAAAGCCAATAGGGCAGTTCGAACTAACGAACCAAGTCACTCCCATGCCTCGAATGTTTGATGGATTCCATATGCCGATCAACACAATAATCAGGGAGGCCGCTTCCTCTATACAGCCCGCCTGAGCTCGGGCTGGAACACGAGCCCACAAAGCACAGACGTTTTATTCAGATAGCAATGGGCATACTGCCCAGAGGACTTTCGACCCCACTCCACTAAAGGGATGAAACCCCAAGACAAATGCGGGGCTAAAGTATTTGACATGGAGCTACATGCAACGAGAGGAAATCCCTCACCATGTTACCCATCGCTGGAATCGATGCGTCCGCCCTTGAAGGGATCAAAGGGTAAGTAAAACCACATCCTCGGTTGAGCCTGGTCAAACATAGCAGAGGGCTGCATCAGGTTCGCGCCTCGAAATGTTGCCTATGCATCCCGCAGCAAAGAAGAACTTGTCCGCTCCTTTGTCATTTCTTTTCTTTTTACTAACCTACATGCAGACAGTCAGCCGAGACATTCAGGAGTTCTAAACTCCACTCGGAGATCTGAGGACTCTGCAAGACCCGCCGTGCTCTTATTCCTGAACTAGGTTTCCAACCTAAAGAAGGTCCCGCCAGCAAGATTATTAGCGGAGCAGCATACCCCCGAGAAAGGGATCCGATGAGATCACAGTCCTTTCTTCTACAGTCAGACGACGTGCAATGACCTCCTCTTAAGGACATCATCCCCTCGGAAGGGCCAATAAGTGGCAGTCTAAGTTCCAAAACAGAATCATGTAAATAGATCAGATAATCAAAGGAGCCGCACCTATACGGGCCGAGCTCACAACAACGGGACAATATGTTTTTTGCAACATATATTTACACCAAGCAATAAAGAATACCTTTTCGGCATTTCGTATTTCGGTAAAGGCAATTTTGACATACTCGTAGCAAATGCTTCTCCATAGAAGGCGTCCCGAGGTAATCGAAGACTTGGCAATGACAATTCAACACCCGCGCGACCCTAGGGTCGGAACTCCGGGCTCATTAAGCCCCTATAAGGCAACTCCGAGCTCACAAAAAGCGGCCTTCAGGCTAAAACAAACTCGATGACTCGGAGACTACCGTTAATTGCTATACGACTGGAAAACCTAAAACTGTAAGACCCCTAGCGGGCAACCTCGACATAACCAGATCTATTCTATAAGCTGTAAGACCTCAATAGGCATGACAAACTGTAAGACCTCAACAGACATGAAAATCCCGCAATTTAGGCTATACGTCGCATTTCTAAGAATCCCTAAAGGGCATACCCTCGATGTAGACGCCTAAACTGTCACTTCGGATAAAAAATGGCTACGACCAAATGCATATCAGTACGGTCAAAATGATTGATACAACCAAAATAATACGACTCGGGGATGCACGACTATCGCTAAAAATCGCTGGCCACTACTCCGAATATACTTCAGAAGGAACCGGTTAAAACAAGCTTCCCTCAACAAGCAAAAAATAAGCTTCAAACAAGTCAGCTCCAAATCGCAAGAGCATCGATCTACTCGACCTATGAGCTATGAATCTTACGAGGTACTTAAAACATCACCGACAATGACTTGAAATCGAGGTTCTTCTAGAACCGATGATGGGTCAGGAAAAATATTCTAAAAGACCTTAACGAGCGAAAACAAAGCCTACAAAAAAGCCCACAGGAAAAAATAGTGTAAGAGCCATTATTGCCAGCTAACACTATAAGAAATTTAATTTTTAACAACCACTTCTTAACGAAGGGACTAAAATCCGATCGTTATAACTGTATTTATAGCTACCAAATTTTTTTTTGGTCGTTGAAAGTAATTGTTAGCTTAATGAGGGATAATATTGGGCCCTTAAAATATAACATAGCCCGTCGTTATTAATTAATAAAAATTGGCGCTAACTTTTTCCTCTTTTTTCCCAATACACGCCTGGATCCGCCAACCTCCCCAAAAAAGAGACTTATCCAACACCTCTGTTGTGAACGCTTATTTCGTAAACCTGAAACTGCAATTTCTCCTGCAACAGTCGAAGTAAACTTCAGCGAAATTACTGTGTTCAGACGTCAATATCATCGTATTAAAGAAATTGCTGGTCACCTCCATTGACAACAACTGCTCATCTTCGAGTTTCTTCTCAAGGTAAGGTTCGAAATTTTACCTTTTTTATGTTAATTTTACTTTAGATGAAACCTCAGTTCTAAACCATGGCTGTTCAAATTCAATTATTATAAAGTTTTGAACAGAAAAAGTGAGTGAAAAGCTAGGGTTTTAGGGGCAAAATTATTCTCTGCCTTTAGGTTTTCTTCTTCGATTTTCTGTTCACGTTTCAAATTCCAGAAAAAAATATACAAAGATTTAAGTGATCTTCTCTGATTTTCAGCTATTCCTCCTCTGATTATATATATATATATATATATATATATATATAGTTCTTGACCTGTTGATCTTCGTTCATGGATCTTGCTTGAGCTTGGTTGATGTTTTACGGGTTCGGACGTGACTGTTCGAGGACGAAATTCATGGTTTCGAGTTCAATTAATCTCTTTTTTCCTCGCTTGAATTTTGGAGTCAAAATCTGTGTAGTTATTGATTATTTAATTATTATTAAATAATCATATGGACTGATTGATCGTCTCGGTGATTGGTAACCGGTTGAATGCTAATATTGAGAAAAGTGCAAGTTAGAAAGTGAGGAAGTCCACGATATCCAGGTTTTGGTTTTTCAATATGTTTTTAAGGCCTAGTTGGTGTTTTTTACAGTGTGTTATTGAGTAAGAGAACTTTAGGTCTCATGTTAAACTTGACTACAACATCTCCGCTTTCCACTATTTTGCTATATAATTCCTTTAAGTAATATACAAAGTGAATAATCACATATAGTGTAATATCTATCCTTGTTTTATGTACCAAACTCCAAACTCCAAAGCAAAATCCAGTGTGTACTTCACTGAATAGAAAGTGCTTGCCGTTGCAAGTGTTATCTTACTATTTCCTAAAGATCCCCTCTAGTCTCTTTCTTTGCTATACAAGACTTGTTTTGATTAACCGTGACGTTTTATACTAGAATTAGAACTGCGGGCCTTCTATAATAGCATTTAGTTTCCTTCAAGATTTTCTTTTCTTCTCAAAGATCTATCCTAATAAGTCTCTTGCAATTGCTCTTGTTTCCTTAATCTTTCATGTGTTCCATTTTATATTTAGTTAGTGTTTGATGTACTTATACTTTCTATGATGCTGGTTAAGAATCTTCCATTACCATTGAGATAAATATATTTTAAAAAAGGAATGTCTGGTCCTGCTTATTTTTAATAAATGAACTTTCTGTGATGGAATTATTTTTGGCTCCTGTGAGAAACCTTTTCCTTAATAAAAAAGTTTGGCTGGCATTCTGAGTATGCGTAGTGCCTTCAGTGGCAGTAGCATAGGTTCCCAAATCCTAAGGCCCTGCTGCCTTATTTCAGTTGGAAATATTGCTTTGTAATTGCAATATACTAGAAGTCTATCTATACGTTCTTATTCCTCCGGTCCTGGCCTTATGACAAGTAAAAGTTGAGTTTGGTACTGCATACATTGGTTTCCTAGTAATGGGTTCTATCACTCCCTTTCTATTTTATCTAACTAATTGTGAATCGAGCTTCAAAATGAGCCGTTTAAATATAAGCCGAGTTTGGGATATAAATTATTTTGTTAGATAATTGATTTCTTTACGCATCCACTCACTTAAAATTAGTACAGCTTTTTTGTTGATTCTCTAGATTTGTTTTAGAGTTTCCCTTTAAGAGAATATCTTGATAATTGTATGTATTCATTCTCGAATACAGAGATTCCTTATTACACTTGGAGAACTCATGAGGTAAGATATCTGCTGTTTGGTCTTCATTATGTCATATTGGGTATCACTTTATTAAAATTATTTAGATGTGCTAAAGTTAAGTATTTTGGAGACTTCGGTCAAGTAGTAAGACTGACACTTTCAAGTAAGTAATAGAGCTCGTAAGATCAATCAAATAGTAAGAGCCCAAGGTGATATAACTGGTAGTGAATATTTGAAGGAATATGGATATCAACAGAGTGTGAAGTTTTCAAGATTTCATATGTTGAAGATTTGAAGTCATGTTTAAACTGATACATGCAAGGTCAGCAACCATAGTCTTGCTCTATGCTTATCAAGGCATTCCAATTTGTTGGGATTATTTTAGTTTTATTTGTTTAAGGACTATTTGGAGACATTATTGGCAGGTCTCTCCTTACTGCACTCATTTTCTCTTGTAGAAGCTAAATTTGACTTTGGCTCCAAATATATTATTTTTAATTTAGCTTTTGGGGTAAAATTAACTGACATAGTTGATTTGCAATGTTGAAACTTAAATTCATATCCTAACTAGGATAAACTCTTCAAACAGCCCCAGAGTTTCTCTAGCTTGGGTTAGCACATGTCAGATTCAAATTAGTTGCATTGTATTAGTTTGTTTGTAATTTAGTACCATCTTGGTATCTTTTAATAAAATCTTACCTTATTATAAACAAAGCACATGTTAAATTCATACTGTAATTTGATGTTGTCTCGTGTACGTGCTCTGTTCCCATAAAACCTCGACCTGCCGATATAGCAGAAACTAAGCATCTGGTGAATGGAAACATTCTTTAAGGTCAGTAAATGATAGTAGTTTTAACTTAAGAGGATTGGAAATGGCCTTTTAAATGTAAAGCTTATGGTACATTTCCTATAATCTTCTCGTTTTTATGTTTTTGTTTTAGAAAACAATGGGTTTTGGAGGTATAGAGAAGTTTTTACCCTATTTGAATGCCTATAACGATTGAGATTTTCTTATTTAAGATGTCTTTAACACTAGGAGCATGAACTATCATTGAACCACATGAAGATATATATTAAACATATTTTGGATTTTCTGTAGTTTATGAATGTAGTGAACTTGTTGGAACTCTTCTTCTTTTTGAAAAGAACTAATGCTTTCAGTTGGTGCATTATTTATTTAAGAGATGTTAATTCCAAAGATAAATAAGTTATTAAAAATAAAACAGAAACAGTGCTATGAATTGGAAGAAATGGAGTAACAATCTATTCAATTTAGCTTGTGAGATATTCTAGTAATTTTGGATGTTCCCGATTTATACAAAGTAGTCCTATACTAGGTTTTTATTTATGAATTTTTCAATGAGAAAAAAGGAGTGAAGAACTAGTATTCCGCAAGTAAACGTTGAAAATCTTAGTCGTTATTATGGAACACTAGGAAAAATAACAAAGTTATCTGTCTTTCTTGAATAAAGACTACATATGCTCTTAGCTGTGAAAATAATGGATTCTTAGTAGTTAGCTGATTTCTTAGTAGTTGAAAGGGAGGAAAACCCAAATAGGGCCTACTATAAAAAAGTAGAGACTGAAAGTGACGTTTTTGCTTGACTTTGAAATTTAGAAAAAATTACTAGTAGTCATTAACTAAGGCGATAAATTTCATACTACTAAACTACAAGTTTCCATCATTTTCTTTGCTATTTGTTTATGCTCATATTAATAATTATTTTGACACAAGAGTTGTTTTTTGATTAGCTGTATAAGTCTCGTTGGAAAATACCACGAACTTTGCTTTAGTCAAATTATTCTCCGGCCTGCAACTGTTTGTTACAAGTTGTATAGCTAAAATGGCTATAAGTCATTGCTAGGACCTCTACCTATGCTTTCCATTTCATTGGGATGAATCTTTATATCACTATGATCACACATTTGACAGATGAAGCACTGGTGTCAATTTAGCAAGATTTCTTTGACTTGTTTATTTGAATGTGAAGGGAGGTAAAAATGGCAATCCACCAAATGTGGCAACTATTTTTTTTTAGACTCGTAAGAAGAACAACAAGCTTGTCGAACGAGAAACCAATGAGAAATATGTATGTTTATGGATTCAATTTACATTATTTATTTACTATGTTGTATCATGTTAATTAAATTATTTTTTATTTTACAGGCTAAAATCAAAGAAGTGGTGCAATCTGAATCGTCTATTATAAACATTGAAGCAGTATAAAGGTGCTTCAGACCTCAACAAAAGAGTCATGTAGTTGGATTTGGTGGTAAAAGAACCGTTAAGGAGTTGAAAGGTGGTAACTCCTCTAAAGCTGCATTGTTGGAAAAGTTGAATGCTACTGAAAAAGAAAATAAATCACTAAAAGGACGCTTGGAAGGATTAGAGAGTAAATATGATGAGCTAGGGAGTAAATACGCACAACTTGCAAAGATGGTGTTTGATCAGCCTTCATCACCATCTTCAAGTGATCAATATATTAAATCATTTAACAGGTTAGTAGATTAAAAATCCTTTTTTACTCTGTGTTTAAAATATTGCAATGTTCATGTGAATTTTTTTCTTTATGTTATTAAGGTTTATGAATAAACAAAGATATAGTCAAATGAATTTAAGCAAGAATGAAGTTTCAAATATTATGTACATGTTTAGGAAGATAATCTTAAAAGTGTAAATATCTTTCTCTTTTGCCTTCTTTTTTAGTTTGTATTGCAGCTTAATGCTTTTGAAGTCCTCTCTAAAACAGAGAAACAAGATTTACTCTATACAGGCTCTGTTGAACTGAGTAAAGCTTAAACTTCAGGTTTTGACGTACTTAGCAAAGTGTGGATTTAATAGATCATTCTAAGTGATATATGTATGAACATACTACCACAATAGATCATTCTAATACTGCCATATGGAATTCAATGGCTAGAACTTGATTTTACAAGTTGATAACACTCCTGATTGTGATTAAATTCCTAGCTGAAAATATAGGAGCTATTATGCACATAATTTTAGACCAAAGATGCTTCATTTTAGTCATGAGTAGTGTAAGTAAATTAAGGAAACGTACTGGAAGGGACTAGAAAAATTGACTATTTGTTGTCTAATGCATATTATGTGTTATCCAATTTATCTGCTTATGCTCTATGTAGGAGATCGTGGTATTGTTGTTTATTTTCTGATTTGCTTTTGTTCTATGGTTCTCTTATCAACTCTATTATTTCTATGTATATGTTATATCTTCATCTCCGCCTAACTTTTTACAATCACGGAAAAGAATAAATATAATACTTTAATATCTATATACATAAGACTAACGTATGATGGGATGTTGAAGAGATTTGCCAGAAGAACCATGCCATTGAAATACACAATTTTTCTGGCACGTCTGCATTTACATGCAAATGATTAAGTAGGCGTTTGGCCTTGATCTGTTTTTTTTTTGTGAAAAGTTTTTGACTTTATTACTGTTTGTAAATGAAACTGAAATCTAGCCCTGTTCAGATTTTGAACATTGTAAATGCAACAACATGGAGCTAGCTCTATAAGAGAAATAATCAAACTCCCTGGGGCAACCACAGTTGCTAAGTTTCCTTTAATTCCATTAACTGGCGTCGTTAAAAGTGAATTAATTTAGGAATCCAATTGCACATAAAGTTAGTAATAACTGGACATGCCCCTTTTTCTATTGTTGTTTTGTCTGCACAAGAATGTGCAGGCTCACACTTTGCTGCATAACCAAATTTAGATGTAATGTCTTTCTATGTACCCCTGTTAGTTTCCTATTGCTGCCTTCTAGTGACAGCTCACAATCGATCTCGAG